>GL380070.1:65549-77317 GCA_000143925.2 Caenorhabditis brenneri
AACAATCCTTGCTGGAACTTTATTATTTTCACAGTATCATACCGTTAAGAAATATATCTTACCGATTTCAATTAATTGATTTTCGATGAAGTTGCGAACACCAACGCTAGATTCGCTCTGTTTGCAGAATCGTACTGTGATTCGATGAAGCTGGTTTGTGTAGCGAGAAATTCCATTGTACGCGGGAATCTTGAGGAAGTCTGAAAACCGCCATCCGAAATTTAGAGCCTTCGCAGCTGTATAAATCGGTTTGAGTCGATCGACGCGTGGAACGGACGGCATCTATAAAATAACAATGATTTACTGAATATGTCACATTAAATTAATCAATGCGCTTATAAGAAAAAGGAAAACAACTGAAATCAGCTATTCACAATGTTGTTTTTTTAACTGAACAGAAATATGATTTTCAAACGTTGTTTACTTGAAAGGATAGATGTGAAAAACATCGTGACATGATCACGAGACAATGTTTTGACTAGCAAAAAAGTTTTAGGTAGAAAGTAGAAACTTTTTTTCAATTTGAGATTTTTTCTTAGCTCGATTAACTTCTTATTGGATCACCTAAACAGCGACATTCAGCTGCAACTCAATCAGAAAAAACTGAAAAAAAATATTAGTGCAGGCTACAACAGTGAGAAGTTCGGCCAGGCAGCCGTGTAGTCCCCACGGACTAAGCACACTTTTTCTGCTACAATCTAGGCTGCTTTGCCTGATCTGTTTTTTAGATGGCATTTGCATCAGCACAAGCGGCATTAAACACAGTGTAAGTTTTTGAACATTTTAATTTTACAATTCCAATATTTTAAAGAATAAACTGGACAAGATTCACAGAGGATACACTTGAGAAATTGAAACGAGCCGAATCACGCCTTTTGGAGCACCACGACGTTGAATATGAATCAAAACATGTTCAGGTATACACATTTTTTAAATAAATGCAATTTTTAAATACTATAGGTTCGATTCAAAAAAGGAGAGATGTATACGATATCAGTGAAACCAAGAGAGGGCGAAAATCCAAATGGTGAAGCAATTGTATTCATACCAGGTTTGGGATCTGGGGCTGCCATGTTTGCAGCAAACTTTGAAAGTTGTGCTAAGCATCACGCCGTCCATGCTCTCGATCTTCTCGGTTTCGGAAGATCTACCAGAACTAAATTCAGTAATGATAACGCTATCGCCGAATTGGAAATGGTAGAAGCAATCGAAGACTGGCGGAAAGAAATGGGAATCGAGAAAATGTATCTTGTTGGTCATGCGTTTGGAGGATATATGGCAAGCGCCTACGCACTCGAACATCCTATAAGAGTAGCACATCTTATTTTGGTAGACCCGTGGGGTTTCGCGGAAAAAGTTGAATACAACGAAAAAATGGTAAGCAAAATAAAATTTATACAAAATGGAGTTTTGCAAATAATGTTTTTTTTTTCAGATAAAACCATACGCATGGATGTCATTTCTTGGCGGTGTAGCGGGGTATTTCAACCCTTTCTCACCAATGAGATGGATGGGACCATATGGTGAGCTCAAACTTGTGAGTCATAAATAATATCGAAGTTGTGTTTCAGCTCCTGCTATTGTTCAAAAGCTGAGACCTGATTTGATTGTAAGATTCCCAGGCATTCATGATAAGGATAATAATATCTATAAATATGTTTATTATCTTAATCTACCTGATCCAACTGGAGAAACAGCCTACATGAATATGACTTTACCAGTTGGATGGGCAAAAAGACCAATGATAAAAAGGTTCTATCGTAAGAATTCGTATGATTTTCATAGTATTTTTGTTCAGATTTAACGGAATCGATAAAAATGTCGGCGCTACTTTCATATATGGAAGCAAAAGTTGGGTGGATCCAGGGCCGGCCATTGACATCCAATCTATCCGGAAAAACGCCTACGTAGACATCAAAATTGTTCGGGGAGCTGGAACTCATGTCTATGCCGATGAGGCAGATGCTTTCAACAAGTTGGTTACAGATATCGTAGAAGGACGTCTTACCGAGCCATCAAATGACTTTGAGCTAGAAGAATGTTTTCATTCTGATTGAGCCGATTTTTCTTCAGCGGAATACAATTTATCAATCTCATACAAATAATTGTTTTTTTTTCTTAATGTTTATAGTGCCTTTAGAACATATTCTCACACCTGTAAAAATGGAACTAACTGGTCATCATCGTATGAAGGCTGTCATCATTTTAATTCTGATTGTATTTATTTCCTACGGTTATCAAATGAAGTTAATTTTGTCACTAGCGATAAATGTGATACATAAAACATAATATATTCTCAATCTACTTTCTCCTGAATCGATTCAACAAAAAGAAAAATGAATCAGAGTTTGTTCCAAGCGCAAGTCGTCGCCTTTCAACGAATGACTTCAACTTGTTATTTTTTTCAGTTTGCTGCTCTACACATAAAAACCTGAGTTTCACTTGAATACTAAAGAATTTTGAATTATGAGCATTGGGGCGTATAATTTTTTAACAAAAACGCAATATTTCCGAAATTGATGTAAAATACAGAAACAATATTCGAACTACCGCCATAAAATTTAAAGGGACAAAGCGCTAAAGCGCGAGCGGGTCTCGCACCGATCTCGATAGATGCTGTTTTAAAGAATATGTTCAAGCTTTTTTTTCGAACTAATTTGTACGGATTCTTGTTTTGAATATACATTTCGTTCTTATAGTAATAGCCTCTCTTTCGCTGAGTGTATTTTCGAAAACTACTATGTTTTTTTTTATTGTCGATCGATTCCCATGGAATTCATTACTGTTTTTTTTTTAAACTTGCTTTTTCAGAGTATCCTTGGGTGCGATGAACGATTTATATGCTAACGCTGTCCTTTATAGCGAGGTTTCTCAGCGGAACCCCGAGCTCGTATCAAAAATGTTCAACGAGGCGACGAGAAAGAGATTGGATTCGTTTGTAAGTGTGCCTTTCTAGTTCTTTAATGAAGTTTAATAAAGTTTCGCTCTTTAGTTGAAAGAAAATGAAGCACCAAAACTGAAGGATATTGTCAACGACAATATCTTCAAAAAGAGAAAGCGCACAGCTTCTAGTTCTGGGAGTGAGCCGCCATCAAAAAAAGTTGCTGCCAAGGAATCTTCAAGCTCCGACTCGAACGATGAAGCTGTTAAGGTAACAGATCAGTTAATTTTTTAAACCTTGTGCATTTATATTATTTCAGAATACTGGTACACAGAAGCCTGTAAATGTAGCTGCGAAGAAAGCTGCAATCAAAACTCAGAAAAAACAGTCTTCCAGCAGCAGTGACTCTGATAGCGATACTCCTGCTAAGAAATTAACTCCGGCCAGCAAACCTGCACAGACTCCAGCTCAAAAAAAAGCCGCTTCCAGCTCGGACAGTGATAGTGAGGATGAAGTCCCCAAAAAAACGCCTGTGATTGCTCAAAAAGCAGCGTCAAAAAAGGCTGATGAGTCGAGTTCTAGCTCATCCGAAGATAACAAAAAAAGCACGAATAAGCCCTCTTCGGGAAAAGCTGCTTCTAAGCCTGTCGTGAAAAAGCCAGATACCAGTGATTCGGATAGCGATAGCGAGGACAGCGAGGATGGAGGAAAGAAATCCAATCCTGTCAAGGTTTCAGTCGTAAATAGTTATAAGCGAACTAACCAGGGTCTTTTAGGTGATTCCAAGTGTTGTTAAACCAATTGCTGCCAAGAAGAAGGCCGAAACTTCTTCAGACGATTCATCGGATGAGGAAAAGAAGCCAGTTGCCAAGCCAACTCCAAAAACAACTCCCGTCGCTGCCAAGAAGAAGGCCGAAACTTCTTCAGATGATTCATCTGACGACGAAAAGAAACCAGCTATTAAGCCAACGCCGAAAGCAACTCCAGTCGCTGCCAAAAAGAAGGCCGAATCTTCCTCAGATGATTCCTCTGACGATGAGAAAAAGAAGCCAGTTGCCAAACCAACACCGAAGGCAACTCCAGTTGCAGCAAAGAAGACCGTATCTTCCTCAGATGATTCATCTGACGACGAAAAGAAACCAGCTGCGAAGCCAACTCCAAAAGCAACTCCCGTCGCTGCCAAGAAGAAGGCCGAAACTTCTTCAGATGATTCCTCTGACGACGAAAAGAGACCAGCTGGCAAGCCAACACCGAAGACGACTCCAGTAGCAGCAAAGAAAAAGGCCGAATCCTCCCCCGAAGATTCCTCTGACGATGAAAAGAAGCCAGCTGCCAAGCAAGCGCCGAAAGCCACTCCAGTAGCAGCAAAGAAGAAGGCCGAATCTTCCTCAGATGATTCATCTGACGACGAGAAGAAGCCAGTCGCCAAGCCAACACCGAAGGCAACTCCAGTAGCAGCAAAGAAAAAGGCCGAATCTTCCTCAGATGATTCCTCTGACGATGAAAAGAAGCCAGTCGCCAAACCAACACCGAAGGCAACCCCAGTTGCAGCCAAGAAGAAGGCCGAAACTTCTTCAGATGATTCATCTGACGATGAAAAGAAGCCAGTTGCCAAACCAACACCAAAGGCAACTCCAGTTGCAGCAAAGAAAAAGGCCGAATCTTCTTCAGATGATTCATCTGACGATGAAAAGAAGCCAGTTGCCAAACCAACACTGAAGGCAACTCCAATTGCAGCAAAAAAGAAGCCCGAATCTTCCTCAGATGATTCATCTGACGACGAGAAGAAGCCAGTCGCCAAGCCAACACCGAAGGCAACTCCAGTAGCAGCAAAGAAAAAGGCCGAATCTTCCTCAGATGATTCCTCTGACGATGAAAAGAAGCCAGTCGCCAAACCAACACCGAAGGCAACCCCAGTTGCAGCCAAGAAGAAGGCCGAAACTTCTTCAGATGATTCATCTGACGATGAAAAGAAGCCAGTTGCCAAACCAACACCAAAGGCAACTCCAGTTGCAGCAAAGAAAAAGGCCGAATCTTCTTCAGATGATTCATCTGACGACGAAAAGAAGCCAGTCGCCAAGCCAACACCAAAGGCAACCCCAGTAGCAGCAAAGAAAAAGGCCGAATCTTCCTCAGATGATTCCTCTGACGACGAAAAGAAGCCTGCTGCTAAGCCAACGCCGAAAGCAACTCCCGTCGCTGCCAAAAAGAAGGCCGAATCTTCCTCAGATGATTCCTCTGACGACGAAAAGAAGCCAGTCACCAAGCCAACACCAAAGGCAACTCCTGTCGCTGCCAAAAAGAAGGCCGAATCTTCCTCAGATGATTCCTCTGACGACGAAAAGAAACCAGCTATTAAGCCAACGCCGAAAGCAACTCCCGTCGCTGTCAAGAAGAAGAAGGCCGAATCTTCCTCAGATGATTCCTCTGACGACGAAAAGAAGCCAGCTGCTAAGCAAACGCCGAAGGCCACTCCAGTTGCAGCCAAGAAGAAAGCAGAGTCTTCTGATTCTTCCAATGAAGATGAAGATTTGCCCAAACCAACAAAAGCTGCAACGCCGAGAGCAAAGCGCGCTGAATCAGAAGAGTCTGCTGAAACTGAGGAAAGTACGTCAAAAACTCCTGCTCTCAAAGCAAAACCACTTGCTACATCTACGGAAAAGCCAGTCTATGAATCGCGAAAAAGAAAATCTTCTCCGTTCCGTCGTGTTCAAATGACCAAGGACAGTGTTGCTGAAAAGTTCCGAAACAATCAGCATGATTCTGTAAGTATATGATCTAAAGAAAAAAAAAACGATTTTTCTTTCAGAGTTTTGATCAATGGGGCCACCGCGCTAATGAAAGCCTTTCAAAAGTTAAGGGAAAGGGTTTCCGTCACGAAAAGACTAAGAAGAAGAAGGGAAGCTATGGAGGTGGTCCAATCAATCAAAGTATCAACTCAATCAAGTTCTCAGATTCTGAGTGATTTTTCTAATCTTATTGTTATCAAAATTAATTTCTCTGATTTATCTTTTATCTGTTGTCTGTTGTTCTAAATTCTTCTTTTCCTAAAGTTATCGGTTAAATATGTTTTGTATACTATTGTTTTCGAGTACTCCTTCCTCGGCATGTTTTTGTTGTTTCATTTGTTCCCATCCATAAAACCCAGACAGAAATGTTATAGAATCAATCTTTATTCAACTTTAAGCTTAGAGATCAAAATAAATTTCTGGTTTTGTGTAAAACAGTTATTGTTCTCTTCGTTCGTATTTAAGATAGTCGGCGTAGTTGGAAAGAAATCCGGAGAACGTCGAATTCATCCGATTCGCAAGGAATTCCTCTGAATCGACACCGCTCGTTTTGAGACCGAGCATGTCTTTTAATTCCGCTGTCACAATATCGATGTTAACGTTGTTATCATCGGGAACGTATTCGGGTAGAACTTGTGCCTGAAAGCATGCCTAACAAAAATGTGAAAGTCTTATTATGAAGATAACATACCGTTGTTCGAATTTCATCTTCGTCCAGGATCCCATCATTTTTAAGATCCAGTGCCTCAAAGTGGTATTTTGCAGATGCGTGTGTCTGAAATGATTTGTTGGAGTTCATTAAGTTTTTCTCTATTGAAATTTGTACTGCAGAAAGGCTTCTGGTTAAAAACGATTATAGGCAGAAAAAAAGTGAGTTGTTACGATTCAAAATTTTTGGTATCAGATGATGGTAATGAAACTCCTACATACATTGCGGAATCTTATGGCAGTCATTAGGTCCACGAATGCTTTGAAATCCAAAAATCCGTTTTCGTATGTCATAGAAATATCGAAAATTCTTTGAAGGAATATGGCATTGAAATAACCGCTGAAACGTTTATAGCTGAAAAAAAGGTAATGGAGTAAAAATTCAAACTCTCTGAAGCATGTCATTTCCGCCGACGATAGCATCCCATTTCGATCGGTATCAAGATATCGAAACTCGTGTAAAGTAGAACGAAATTGGGCAACAGTGAACCTAAAAAACAGATAGTAAGTGCTCCTGTTTCTGAACCACATTCAACGTACACATCAATTTCTGGAAGTGGTAAAGAATCGTTTTCTGCTCGAATACAGTTTTCTAAATGCATAAGAAGTGTGGATGACAGCAAGTCCTTAATAAAAACATATTCCCTTCGACGTGCATCGAGAAGAAAGAAAATTATTCCAACCGCGTAAGCCGAGTAATAATCAGTTCGTTCTGGTTCCTCTATCATCATTGGAACATAATGGGCGACAACAAAATCTTGGAGTTTCTGGAATTAATTTGTTGCAGATGAAAATAATATCTTACAATAACTCACATAACTAGAAATTTCGGTACTGTTCTCCGCATAAGGTAATAGTTTGATATAAATATCTTCGGCATGTATAATAGAGTTTACCAGATGTTCTAAAGTGATTAAGTTTTATCTGGACAGTTCAGAATTCCCTACCAATTAAGGAAATATCAATTGTCATGTTGAAGTTAGTGATTCTGACAAGAGTCGAAATAATGCTGTGAGGAAGAAGATCTTTAATTGTTTGGGGAGACGTTTTAAGAATCCTCTGTAAAAATTTTATTGAAAAAAAAATTTAAAAAAAGGTTGCAACAAACCATTAATCTTGTAACTGTTAAATACATTGTTTGACCGCTTTCACCCCAGATAAACTCGACTCGCAAAGCTTTTAAAAAATTTGCCGTATCTACTTTGAAGTCTTCCAGGTTCATTCGTCTATTTTCAGTGAATATTTCCATGACTCGAACGTTGAAAGCTCCTGTAATGAAGAAAAATTGATACTAATGAACGAAGAGTAAAGTAAAACAGTACTTTCAAAGTCTGTCAACGATTCATCACTTCTTCTGGAGATGTTTTGCATTTCAATCGACGGAAATAAGGTATTCCGATTCGAACTCATGAACCTGAGCAGAAAAATGAATTATGGGTTGGAAATCAGATGGTAAAAGTAAATTTTTCATAGACTGTCTCTTTTTTTTTGAATACAGCGCTCAACAATTGAGTTTCGCGGGTATATTTGCTTCTTGTCTCGTACCCTCCGCTCTCTCGCCTTACTATGCATCATCTGTTCACAGATATACAGTGTTGCTGTTAGGAACGTAAAAGCCGATATAAACTACGGATTAATTGGTTGGACAAACTTTTTTAATACGTGAATAGACACAAACGCTTGAAAAGGAATTTAGAACATAATTCAGAAAAATGTTAAAGTCGAATTGATTAGTTTCGTTTCAAATGGCATAGTCTCAAACAGATAGCATATCGGAATTTCACCATGTCTTGAGGGAGTATCACATATTTATTCGTCAAAAACTGGAATTTATTAAATAGTAGAAAAATAATTTTTATAAACAGATACATCCAGTTTTGTTCGTTTTCACACCTTGTACCTCTGAATCTGATCTATCATACAAACACGCAGTTCCCGATTACTGAACCCAACTTAATTATGGCTCGCCTGAAAAATTGTATCTTCTGGCTCTCAACTCTTTAGATACGTCATCTTTGAAATATTTCAATGCTGTATACAATAAATTATTTCAACAATTTATTGTAAGTCAACAAAAAATGTTTAGAAGATTGGATCTGGGAACTCGAAGGTAACATCCTTTCCGGTGAGCTTGCGGTAGACCGAAGCGAAGACTCCAACCTTATGTCCGACGTTGGTTTGGTGGGATTTGTCGAGGTGGACCTGAGAAACCATAATTTTTAAAAATCACGTTTGGAATTAGTCAACAAATTTTGAGTTTACATTATTTAACTTGATAACCAACCTTGTAGACCTTCTTTCCGTCTAACTTCACACGAATGCGTCTTCCGACGACCTCAGCTGGATAAACCAGCTCATCGAGCCAAGCATCGTGAACAGCGGTGAGAGTACGGGAACGTGGTCTCTTTTGCTTTTGTGGTCTGGCCTTGTTTCCTCTTTGTGGCTTTGGAAGGATGCGTCTCTGAAAATTACTAATATAAATTGAGTTTTTTTTTTACTTTATAGTACCTTGGCGAGAATCAGAATATCTCTTCCTCCGAACTTCTTCTCCAACTCACGGACAAGAGCTGGGTGGATCTTGTGGAAAGCCTTGAGTTGTGGAACTGGAACGTAGATAATGATGGCGGACTTGTTTCCAAGTTCAACCTCCTGAAAAAAAAAGATTTATTTGTGTCAAAAAACGAACTAACTTGCAATTTTTTTTAAAAACTATATCCTCACCTTAACTCCAACAATGTAAAGCTCCTTCAGTTGACTCTGGACGTCATCGTTGGTCTCCAAGTCGATAAGGGCTTGAGAAACTTGCTTCTCGATGTCGGAGACGACCTTTCCGTCGGACTTCAAAAGCTTGCCGATGATCTCGGGCATTTTTAACCCACTGAAAATGCAAAAATCAGTAAGAAAAAAAAATAGAATTTTTGAAAAACGAGGAAAATGGGCATAAATTCATTTCACTAAGCAACAGTAACGTATTGAAACAAACACAATTCGATCAATTTTTTTATTATATTTTCTTTAAAAACGCAAATTTCACGTACTTACAAGGAAAAAAAGAAAAAATTCCCGTAGGCCACGGCAAAAAATTAGAGAAATGTGTATGGTGACTCTCGTTCGCAGAGCGTTGCGAGACCCACCGCCGAAATAGTGTGCGCCTTTAAACGAGGAAAAGAAAGCTGTCGCAGGCATTGTTTCTTCTTCGGAATTTTTCCTCAAAAGCGTGCTGAAACGCCAATGAAGTTTAATTTATACGAGTATGATGTTCATAATTTTCCAATAAATTAGTTGGAACTGTTTGTCGAAGAATGGATTCTTTTAGAGCGGTGTTAGTAACAAGAAACTTGTAAAGTGTTTTCAAAAAGGATAAAAATTTTTAAATGCTCTGTCATAAAAAGTCAATAACAAAGATCTGAAACTAAAATTCAAAGTTATGAGAAACAATATCTCCCTTTAAGGGACTCGTTTTCAGATGTGTTTTTTCTACAATTTTTCTACAACTCTACAATTTTTATTGATAAAGAGAATTTGTCAATGTATGTCGTATTTATCTCGGAGCTTGCTGATCGTCTCTGGAACAAAAACATTCCAATTTGCGATTCTAAAAGTAGTTAAATTAATACCAAGATAAATTTTGTTACAAAAAAAATTAATAAAACGGCAATGCATATTACTTCACAAAGAGCAGTTATTACATCATGCGGTACAGTTATAATCCGATTTGAGTCAAAATCCAGTTCTCCTTATTCTGTTTCCGCTTATCCACTACTCCACATCTCATTTATTCCTCCCTTAGTCAGATGACGTTAGCTTACGGAGCACATAGAAGCGCAGAGAAATAGAAAAGAGTGGGCTCAACGAGCATTCTCTGCTGGTGTTTGTCAATATATTCTTTCAACATATTTTAAATGGAAGCTTCTCTGAACGGACTGGCTGGAACTGTCAAGCACTCAACATCAAAAGAAGCTATAAATGTAGCAAAAGGTAATTCGATTTCTCGGTACTGTACATTGAGAGAATGAAGCAAACACTTAGCAGCTATACCTGACAGTAAAAAGTATTTCAGAGACCCTAAAAAGATTCAATGACAAAAAAGATGTGCCAATAGTCCATTTGAGAGAGAAATGTTTAGCGGCTTTTGAGCTTGCTTTCGACCATGGAAATGAAAAACATTTTCATTATGCTGTAGATGGAGTACAAGTTTTACTTCGAGATCAAACGTATCATGACACGATCACAGAAGAAACACAAAACAGTTTGCCCTCTCAAGTATTACATTCAATGACTGGAATTGATGAATGGAAAAGTCAGCTACAGTGTAAATGTATTACGGTTGGTAGTAGATCTCAGCTTCTGAAAAATTAAAAATCAATGTTCAGCTTCTGGTAGAAATGGTGTGTAGTAATGAGTTGAAGGTATCAATGAGCGACGTTGAACAATGCATTCAGGTGATATTCATGTCAAATTCCTGACTTCAACAAACCTCAAACTATTCAGATTTACAAACGTTTGTACGGAAAGAGTGAAGAAGAAAGGGTCCAAGTAGCCTGTAGAGCCGCAACTACTCAGTCTCTTTCTGCTTACTTTTCGAACCGTTATGCAGCATGTGAAGCTCAACAAGAAGCGATTGCAGTTTACATGGATGTTGGGAAGCTATTGGAAGAGCTTTGTGCAGAAGTGGAACAAATGAGTAGTGCACATGAACAATGTTTGATATCTCTAGATGCAATTTGTGCTTTATTAACAACTTCAAACCTGAGAATTCTAAGCCACCAGCCGTTTGTTAACTTGCTATGGTGAGCTTTAAATCATTAAGAAAAAACACATTAAGAATGAATCAGGGAGAAAGTTTGTCCGCTGATAATTCTTCTACTGGGAATACCACAAAAAGGAATGAGTAGCTCAACGAAAATGTCGGAAAGTGGTGGAAATGAGGATCCAGTTGGAGAAGGGCAAATTGAATTTGCATTGGCTCCATCAGTTATCACAAACCCGCATACCTGGAGGGCTCTTTATCAGTTCGTTCGTATCCAGATACATCTTAAATATCCCATAATTACAGAATTGTTGATCAACTCATTCGACTAATGATCTATGATCCCTCGCTTGCTTCTTCACTTGAAGCTCTTTTCCATAAAGCGTTTCTATTCCCTCGATTGGATCAAAGATCAGAAGCATTGAAACTTATCAAAAAGATATCAGGAGATGGATCGAAAATGAGTAAAATTGCGAAGAGTTGTTTGGCTACTAAATCATTATCTTTATGGAGAATGCTAATGACTTGTATTGTCGAATGTACGAATCCCTCAATTGGAATTGAGTATCGACGCTGTCAAACTGTAGTAGCTATGGTAACCCTTTTTGAAGTTAAAACCAATTTTTTCAAAACCATCTTT
>GL380070.1:77337-91908 GCA_000143925.2 Caenorhabditis brenneri
AATGATAATGACTTGTATTTGTAGAAATGTACGAATCCCCCAATTGGGAATGGAGTTTGGCCGCTGTCAAAAACTGTAGTAGCTATGGGTACCCTTTTTGGAAGGTAAAAAACCAAAATTTTTCAAAAAAAAATTTTTGGCAGTGGGATGGTATGAAAACAGTTATCACCACTTGGTTTTTTCACTGAGGAGGGGAGAAAGTTGATAAGTGAAACATTCAGTTGTCCAGAAGATACTATCGTCAACAGTGAGGAATACTGTCAGAAAAATAAATATTTTCGATTTCTAGGTTTCGCATTGAAATGCTCTGAACGACATTCTGATATATCTACCGTAGATGAGGACACAGAAAATGTTTTCGAACAAACTGGAAATTCAATAGAAGATCCTATGTCAGCAAAGTTGAGAAAACTAGAACAAAAATTCAGATGTGCTCCAATTTCCACGAGAAGATCTAGTGAGCTTGATGAAAGTGTAAGTTGGAGGGTTTCTCTTGTTCTCATTGAGCAAAACATACTTCCAGAGCGAGAGGAATACGGCTAAGCGATTCGTGCAGTCTTTCTCTGAAAATTTAGATATCATCGCTGCTCCGAAAAACACCTTATCTATAGATGAAGCTATTCTTCAATTTGCTTCGGACTTTTATGCAAGTAAGACTTTTGATAGTTCTTTTTCCAATATTTCAACTCCTCCCATTTCATAGACTTTTGTTCTGTTCATGCTGACGCCTACAAATCTCGTTCAAAGATTCAACAAGAATTCCTAAACACTGATGCTATTTATTTGACAACTTATGCAGCTCTTTGTTATATTTCTCGACCGGAAACATATACTTTGGAAGATCTGAAAAAGACGGTTTTAAACTCTGGAAGTGTTGTCCATGTAGCAAATGGATGGCTGGAAAAAGTGTACGAGAATCTGAAGTTGGCAGATGCACATTCAAGTCAGATTACTCCAATATTGAAGAATGTTATCAATGATTTCGATGGCCAAACAAAAGGATTGCTATCAGATGTAGAGAAATTGAAACGAATAAAAACGAGACAAGAAGAAGTGGATTGTGCTGAAGGTATCATCAGTTACAAAATCATCTGATCTATTTATGTATTTGTGCATTTCAGAAAGAAACGTGGCAAGATGGATGACAAGTTCAGCTTGGCAAATGATTATTGATGTGTTATCTACTTTCTTGGCTGTAAAAGAGAAAAGAAAAACAAGAGAGAAAATAAGAGAAGCGATTTCGGTTTCTATTTGTGGAATGAGAAATTTATGTGCTGTTGCTCAAGTATTAGGTCAGTTTTTCAATGAAACCAAAAAGGAATTAATCAACATTTGGGTTTATAGGTCTTGAGTCTCGATGTGGATGGATATTTGAACAACTCGTTGAAACTTCTTGTTGCCTTGAAGACCTTCGAGATGATGCAATAGCAGCTGATAACGAGAAGAAATCGACTTGCACATCCAGAGAACATCTTTTAGCCATGCAGTTAGTACTTGATGAAGCTAGAATTGCAATCCATGCATCTTCGTGCTGGAAACACATTATCAGGTACTGTCTATTATCATAAAAAGAAAACAGAAACTTTTTTAGGTGCTCTGAATATGTTTGGGAACTCGAGAAGTACATCTATGGGGCCCTTTGCTATGAGAAACCATCCCGATTGAAGTTTTTACGGCGAAAGACTGAAGAGAAAGAAGATGATAGAGAAGAAGTAAGTCAAGCACAACTTTATCTTCTTTTTAAAATCGAAAAACAATTAATTCGGGGTTCGATAAACCAAGAATTTTATATCACCAATTGCGAAAAAAGAGATGGAGTCTTTGACGGCATCTGCTTGAACTCCGAAGTCGTTTCCAACGATGAAATGCCACTTTCTGGTTTTCTCTTCTTCAGATGAAGATTTCAATGATTCTTTCACCAATACTGCAACTTCCTAAAAAGAAGAACATTTGAGAAATCCTCGAAATGTTCTCTGACCTGATAAAATGCTTCCTCTGTCTCTGCTCCTTTTTCTGATACAGTCTGTATGGCATCTTTACCCCATGAAATCAACTTCTTCTGCCAAAAGGAATCGTAATCACTGTACAAAATACGTGTCTCAAGATGACGTGGTTTCATTCGTGGATCTTCTGTACTGGTAGAAGATGTCTTAGAAGATGAATCTGTGGACTTTGCTTCAGCCATCTTGGACAGTGTAAAGTTGAAATGATCATATTACTTTTGAGAAATTGAAGCATAAATTAGAAAATAGAAAAACCAGCAATGCGTGTCACGTTGTTAACATGATAAGCGTAAAGAGAAGTTTACGATTTTTATTTAAATTTTTTCGGATTTATATTTGATTTTTTGCGTGAACTTCTATTTTTTAACGTTGATTTTTTTGTTGTTGTGATGAAAACTGAAATTGATTATTTATTACCTTCACTAGTACTCGCCAACAACCATCACTAACCAAACTACCAGGTACACTTTGGAGGTTTCTGCGGAGTTTCAGAACCAATTTCAGAATGAGTAACGATTACGAATACCTTGGAGATAGCCAAATGCCACCTCCGATGGCTCCACGTGCTCCATCAAATGCTCATCCCGATCTGATCACTGGTCTCCCTCACACTCAAGCTTTGAAAGCCAATGATGACGTAGATTTGGAATCGAATCGACCACATGGAAATAACAACTTGAGCTTCTCTGATAATTTGAATCCAAGAAGATCAGAACCATCTGTTGCTGGAACAAAAACGAGTCGTTCAGCGGAAAGCGATGAGGAATCGAAGAAAGATACGCAGAGAAACTCTGATTCAGAACAGGAGAAAAAGAATCACAAGTGTGGAACTTGTTGGTATATCTTCGCCGGTGTAACCATTTTCCTTGCTGTCATCAGTCTTCTTGGCCTCGGTGCTTTCTTACTCTTGAATTCCATTTCAGAAGAACCTATGTAAGCAAAAACCTTTTTATGAAGTGTAGTATTGCTGGTATTTTCAGAAGTGCAGCATTGAACCAAACCAACGAAACGTCAACACCGGAGTTTGAACCAACGACTCTGAGCATCCAGTTACCAACAACCCAAGTGTCCCTAGATGTGAATTCAACTACCACTAAGAAGGTGATAACTGGAAAACCCGCAAAAACAAGTACGACGTCTGTCAACATCACTTCTACTGTTGCTCCTACAACCTCTCTTCCTACAACAATGACAGAAACAGTAACTTCTCAACCATTGTTCGAGATTCCCACTTTAGCAGTAACAAATGGAACAACTTCTACTGAACTGATTTCCATCGCTGAAAAAGAGACAACTACGACAGAAGAAGCTACTGGACAAACCGAACAGCTTGACGACGCGTTTTCTACCGAAGAAACTGTACCACCACCGACGCCCAATGAGACGCCTTCGGTAGAAGAAACCACTCCGATTACACTAGAACCAACTACGGAAGCAATGATGCCTAATATCAGTGATGATGAGAGATACACAACAGATGGAAAAGTGTCCACAGAAGAGATTTCGAATTCAGAATCCACGACCAGCGGAATTGTTGCTGAGAACTAACATACTAACCACTTCTCCTTGAATAAATTATTTGTATTATGTACTTTTGAAATCAATCACATTATTTCTATCTTCCTCTTTGAATCGATTTGTTTATTAGTTAACAAATGGGTTCAATTTACTTATTGGTGAAAAAAAAACTAAGATTCTCAGTTTGATGGCTGATTTAGTGAACGTCTTATTTCCAGAAAACTTCTGCTGCTGACAGTTCGATAGAAAATGCCCTTGGCGATGAACCTAACCTTTCTGTTCATTCTTTGAATCGTGCCATTTGTGTTCTTATCGCAAAAGTTGACAGGTGAGTTGTTCAATCCTTATTTTCTTTGCTCTTTTAAATAACGTTCTTATAGATTTTATTCTCAAGTATGTCGAGAATTGTGCCTTCCAGCCCTTCATGATCTTTGTGTTGCAATCGTTTCTTCTTCGGAGAACAGAGTGTTTTATTCGGCTCAAAAGCATATTCACTTGACTGCACCAGTATCTCTTTTATCAAGGGTATGTTAATAGACTTATCACGAATACACTTTTATTGTTTCCATTTTAGATATCCGACATAATTTCAACCCTGTCTCATCGTCCATTAATTCATCAGATGTTTATATATCCATTGGTATCTGCTCATTTTGTGAAAGTATGTCAATGTGATCAAGAGTCTAGAATTGCTGCATCTGCATTGTCGGAAGTTGTGACAAGATTGTTGATAACAGAGTCTCCAGGAATGTCTTTCAATCAGACACTTATCGTGCCGTTTCAGGTCATTTTTTGTTGAATGGTTTGTCTTAATTCCATCATTTTCAGACTGCTTCTTGTTCTGAAAACTGTTCCGAAGAAACGAAAGAACAACTTCTTTCATCATTGAGTCAGTTGGTATTATCTCAAGCTGATAAAATAGGGTCTGGATGGAAGCCTCTTTTTGGATCCCTAAAAGCAGTTAGTGCTGCCCGAGATGAGAAAGTCCATTGGTGTGCAATTGACGTGATTTCTTCTTATCTCCGTATTGATAGTCCTCCAATTTTATCTTCAAGTATTCTGGAATGTGTTCCATGTGTTGTCAATTTACTCCAGAATTCCGAAGATTCATCTGAAATATCATCTGCTGCTCTTCGTCTTCTTCCAAATATTTATTCACTTATTCTCTATCTCTACAGTACTCCACATATTCCAAATTATCATTTATTACATCGATCTGATCTGCGATCTAAATGTTTGGATACTGTAGAAATGGAACAAGATCCTCTCTCCGTGCCACATGGTCCTCTCCCTTGGGACAACAAAGAAACTTACGAGATCGCAGCAGTAGAACTTTTCTTAACCTTTAGTAAGTTCATTTTGAGAAGAAACTTTGGCTCTATTCGACTTCAGAGGTCCGCTCAGAAAACAACGGTCCGCTCAGAAAATAGCGGTCCCCTGACCCCTCGAAAATAAAATGCAGGTCCGCTCAGAAAATAACGGTCCCCTGACCCCCCTCAAAAAAAAACAACGGTCCTCTGACCCCCCAAAAATAAAACACAGGTCCGCTCAGAAAATAACGGTCCGGTAAAATGGAACCCACAAAGTTCGACCTTAGAGATTTTTGACACATTTTTTCAGCTTTTGTTAGTGTTTCAAGTTAATTGTGGGAAGAGTGATCTACGGCGATTCTAGATGGTTTGTAGTAGTGATCGAAAATTTCCGCTGTTTTTTTGACACATCAGATGGTAACTTGCTTCATCTAACACATGATCACCTAGAGTTTCATTAAAAATATCCCAGTTCCAATGTTCGATTCCCTACTCAGACTCTAATCCGCTTCCCGGTCATTTTATGTTTTCTCGGGTCCTATGGAAATACCCGGGGTTCTTGCTTCCGCTGTATGAAAGATTTTATATTTCGAGAAATAACCAGGACCCATGAAATTAACGGGACCCGAAAAAAAATTTACGGGACTCATAATCGACTCTTGCTCCAAGTGATTCCGCTTGGGCTGTGTGTTTCCTAAGCCTGGTTTAATAGTGGCGTTTTACGCTTTCGAAGGTTCAATTAGTTGGCCCACCATCAAAAAAGGCTTAGGAAACACAACAACAGAGACTTTCAGAGCACAAAATCGAGTAGGTTAAATCCCGGAAAGTATGTTTACTATCGACCCCAATACGTACAAACCATCTAAAATCATCATTCAAACATCAACTAAGAACACTAACAAATTCTGAAAAAATGTGTAAAAAATCTCTAAGGTCGAATTTTTTGAGTTCCGTACTAGCGGACCGTTATTTTCTGAGCGGACCGTTGTTTTATTTTTGGGGGGTCAGAGGACCGTTGTTTTTTTTGAGGGGGTCAGGGGACCGTTATTTTCTGAGCGGACCTGCATTTTATTTTCGAGGGGTCAGGGGACCGCTATTTTCTGAGCGGACCGTTGTTTTCTGAGCGGACCTCTGAAGTCGAATAGAGCCGAAACTTTTGATTAAGATAGTTTTTAGTGGATCAAATTTGTGGTACTCTTCTAACATCTTCTTCCTTGACCCAGAAGAATCTTTTGGATATGATTGGAAGACTTCTTGTTGATATTTCATCCAAACCGCTTGGAGCTGATAGTGGAGGAGTTTGTATGTCGGCTGTTATCCTACCATACGTTCAAAAATGGATTAGGAGACCAGATGTGGAAGAAGTCAAAATACTGAAACAAGTTATTGGAGCTTGCACTCAAACTGTAATCGATATGTTGGAATTAGAGAAAAGTGAGTTTCAGCAAAAGAATTCGGAATTCAAATTGTATCTGTATACTTTATTCCAGTGACGTCGTGGAAGGATCGCCTTCTTCGTGACATTTGCGCATTGATTGTGGAGTGTGTTCTTTTTGACAAAACATGTGCCGTGGCTCCGGCTTACTTCACTTTGATTGCAACCAACTCTTCGTCGTTTTCAACTCAACAATGGAATATTTTCAGTCATTTTCTTGCAACCGCATCGTAATGATCACTGATTTCTTACAACCTCTAAATGATCGATTTCAGATCGCAGAGTCTCCGTCATATTCGTTTACTCAACTCATTCTTTGTTCGTAGTTCAACTGATGAAAATGGTGATATTGGAGATGTGACCTCATTCAATCCTGAAAAATTAACGTTTCGTCAAATGATTGCTGCACTTCAAGTGTTTTCGTCAAGAAAAGAAAGATCAATGAAACAAGACGAAGAAGAGGATTTAACTTCTGGTGTTGCTTTAATCATGCTATCTCATGGTGCAGATACCCATAGGTAAAGGAAACGATGATTCATAGAATTCAGAACACATTCTATTTTCTAGACTCGAAATCCATTCCATCATATCCACCCTCTTCACACATTGCCTTCTCCTTCAACTCATTGCATCCATACTTCTATCAGAAGACTCTAGTCCAAAATTAAAAGCATCTTTAATTGGAACAACAACTCCGATTGATCCAAAATTGGATGATTCAATATATCCTGTTCTTTATAATATCCTCAATGAATCTTCTGAGGTATGAATACATATTTCAATCATTATCAGATATCTTAATTTCAGACAAGTATTGATTTCGACACTCGTCCTGCTGTAGGAAGTCTTTTGTCTCGAATGTTGGGCATCCAACACGTGAATCTTCTCAAAGTTTATGTGTCTTCCAATTTGATTAAGACTATGAGTTTATTGAGACGATTTGAAAAAACAAAGTATGTTTTGAAAATTCAATAATTACAAATAAAAACTCATTTTCAGAAATCAGGAATTGTTAATCGAAGCAGCAAAATCAGTAAAAGCAAGAAGCGTTGAATTGAAAAACGTCGAATTCGAAGTGAGCACTAGACGAAGTGCCCTTGTCACCAGGGAACACGCTATAACGGTAAATTAAAAAATGTCTGAATTATTCTGAGTTGTTTTTTTTTGTTCAGCAATATCACCTGGTCCCTGTGGAAAATAGCGAAGAAAATGCATACAAATTGGTTTCGCAAGAGTTCGTAGATGACGCATTGAGTGGTAAGATGGTTTTAGACTAGATTCTGTTGACGACCGCAGTGGAGAAGAATATAAGAAATCGAAAAGTTGATTAGAATTTTTAAAAAGCTTCTTAATCTCTCATATTCTTCTTCGCAATAATAAAAAAAACTAAACAAAAAACTTTCAGAATACGACAAACACCGTGATCGACTCAAACCATTCATACCGGATCGCCGTAATCCATTCCAACATGCTCTAGATGACGTGGATTCTACATCCATTCAGAATAATGATCAAAAGAAAGAAGACTATGATGAAGTTCGTTTAGCAGCTCACCGTGACATTTGTCTTGTACCTCTTCGATATGTTGCTGATAACTTGCTCCGTGAGCATCTTCCTGATTTCCTTCCAGCAGTCACTCAAATTGTTCTCTCTTCTCCAGATCTTGCCATTAGACAATTAGCTGTAGATTTCATGTCTCGATTGGCTTAGTTTTTTTTTCAATAGAGAATACTTCTTTATCTCAATTTGCATTTCAATCTCATTGGTTCTTCTATCTGCCAAAACATAATTTGTTAACATAAAATACAGCTTTATCCACTGAATTTGAATTTGTACAAATCAAGAGAAAAAACCCCAGTTCTAAGCAAAGTCATAAAACTATTTTCCATAAAACCCGCGAAAAGTGTCTATCGAAATGAAATGTGTGGAAGGAAAAGCTTCTGATAAACTGATTGAAAACGACCAACATGACAAAAAAAGTGTATAAATTAATGAAACATGATTATCACTTATGTTTCTTTCTCTTCTTGCTCAGCAGCTTCTGGTTCAGCAACAACTGGTTCTGGTTCTTCTTGCTCATTTTCAGCATTATTATTCTCATCCAATTTTCCAACTGGAGATTGTGTTGATGAAGATGTAACTGTGGATACTTCTTGATCATTCTTTTCTTGTTGTGGAACTGCTTCTGCATCTTTTTCAGTCTTCTGTGTACTTGTTGAAGGTTGTGTTGACACTGTCACTTCATCCTCTTTTTGTTCTTTGACTGACGTTTGACTCTCGGCAGCTGGTTTATCAGTTTTTGGTGTGAGATTACTCAGACTTGCTGCATTCTTCAATTCTTCTTTTTCGAATTTGATTCTGAAATATAAATAGTTGAAAAGAACAAGGTTCTTTGTTCTTACATTCCAATAGTCTGATTGAGTTGAGTAATGAGTTGAGATTGAGTTGAAACAAGTGACAGTAATGCTGTATTGTTTCTCTGAAGCTCCTCTTCTTTTTGTTTCAAAGCTGTCAACTCTTCTTGAAGTTTTCTGAAAATCATCAAAATGTTTTGGAAGGTTTGACCAACTATTCAAATCAGAAAATTTATTTAATCTATGAAAGCTCTTCGCTCTAGACTCCGTTCTAAAATAAACTTGAGAAACTTACGTATAATTATCTGAATTCGATTTTCCATCTTTTTCCAAAGTATCCACTCTCAACTTGGTATTCCTCAAAGAAACCATACATTCATCGTTTTTCTTAGTGATATCATCCAATTGGGTAGTCAATGCCTTCTTTTCACTGCTGCTTGTCTCCAAATCTGCCATACTTCCTGAGAAAAAACAAAACATTTCCAGATGTTTATCTCTCTTTAAACTAACCAACGAGTTTTCCTTTAGTCAAACTTAATTGGGCAGATAGCTGTCTCATTTCTTCAGTTGTTTGAGATAGTACAGCTCCTTGAGCCTGATAAACGTAGAATGCATAGAAGAAAAGAACCTGGAAGAAAAGAAATATTAAAAATGAAACTTCATACAAGTTACCAAGCACATAAGGAACACAAAAAGTGGCCAATTTCTCATTGTGGTCGGTCGATCAGAATGTGAACTGCTTCTGCAAAAAAATGGATATGGAAGAGTGGCAAAAGACCGTTTTGTGTTTGTATAATGTTTGCAGGAAGAGAAACAGAGAGAATCCACGACAACCACATTCGGGTTTCTGTGTTTTTTTGTTAGTATGCAAGGGATAACGTGGCAAAAAAAGAGAGAGAACAATCGATTTTATGATACAAAACGAGGGATTTTCAGGGGATTAAGTGGGAGGGATTTGTGAATAAAATAGAGATTTTTGAAAGTTAGATTTTTCATTTTAAAAATCTGTTAGGCTTAGAGCTTCTAGTTTCAATTGTCATTGCTTGAGATTTTGAAATAAAGTAGTTTCTTTTACCGTATCGGTTCAAATTCTAAAACAACTACATTTATTTGATCAGAGTTTCTGTTTTCTTTGCTGGTCTCCTAAAAAAAAATAATCCATTCATTTTTTTACCGTCAATTTCTAGAATTATTAAAAAACCTTCATTCAAATTTTTTCTAGATGTTCTCGAAACCGGAAAAAAAGGAAAATTTCAGAAGAGCTTTGAAGAGTTTTCCTTTATTCTTTTTTTCTTGATTGCTTTATTCATTTTTGATTAGCCTGAATGGCAAATGTACGAATCCAAAAAACCAACTTCAGAATGAATTTGAAATGAAAACGATGCTTACCGTATGAGAGGTTTTCTGCTGGATGACATGACAGGATACCGGGCAAGGATGTCTTTTCGACGGCGGTGGCGATGATGATGATGGCCGTTGATGATAGGGGCAAAATTGAGAGTCTCGGAGACTCAGACGTCCGAAATGTGTTGGAAACTAAACGGCATAAAGATAGTATTGAAATTGTAGAGAGTATAAAAAGAAGTAAGAGAAATGGAGAGGAATGTTGAGTAAAAGAGTGAAAGAGTGTGAGTGAACCTTTTGCAAAAGAGAGAGAGAGAGAGAGAGATAGAAGTATTCCTGCGGGAGTGGAGATAGACACACACAAGACGACACTCTTGTATCACCCCCTCTCCTCTTTTTCTATTCTTTTCCTGTCTTCTTCTTCTTCTCCCCATTCACCTACCCATCGTCTTCTCTGTGTCCGTCGATCGCCTGTGTTTGTCAGTGTTCGGTCTCTTTTGCATTGTATTCCCCTGGAATGCGACCTGTTGTCGCAGCTTCTACTACTCCAAATGGTGCACCGGCCACTGGTAACGATCATATCAGACAGCAACGTGGAGTTGTTCCGGCTAGTTTTGTGCCAAACTCGACGGCAGATGCACATCACAGTTCGGTAGGTTCAGAGATAAAAAGAAAAGAGAAACAAGTGATAGGATTGATGATGGTTATTGATTTGGAAGAAATGTTTTCAGAGAAAATTCACATAGGAAATTCAGAATCTTAAAAGCACAGAATTCCCTTCATGTCACAACAAAACAAAAAACCTCATTGTAGTCCGAGAATTTAACCGTGATAGAAAAACTGAATGAGGTTGTAGATCTAGAAAAAAAAAAAACAGATCCCAGAAATCCTGCTCTATCCCAGAGAGTCTAATGATTTCCATGAATTTTTGAGTGTTTCATACCACTTCGCTCAAAGTTTCGTTTTACTTTGTAGCCTTCCCGACAGACAGACATTTTTATTTATTCTTTAGAAGAAGAATAATGTCCACCTTTTTGAAGAAAGGCTTTAGTTTTCCATATTCAGGTCGTCCAGAGACAATTCGGAGCCATATTTTTTGTTATCAAAAATGAGTGAAAGTTTGCAAAAAGGTGTAATGGCATTTTGATAAGAGATGTTCATCAAATAGAAGAATGAAATCATCACTAGACAAAGAAATTCCAATTGGGAGTTTTCGATTTTTGAGTTTCGAAATCAATGAATCATTTTTCAATTTTACGATCTCTAGATTCTTCTAATATTAAATGAACAATGAAAAAATTCATTAATTAATTTGATTTTCCAGGATATCCGAGTAGGACGTCATCGAGCAAAGCTAGATGAGATTCGTGCATCTTTGAAGGCATATGAACATGAATCAGGAGTAGGTCCATCATCTTCATCAACATCTTCAAATCATGTGATACATGGATCACAAACGACACCATCTTCATCTTCTGTCAGCCATTCTGACATCACCAACGACAACACGGAAGTGATGGGTTCTTCTTCTTCTTCAACTGCTGCGACGACGACTGTCTCGAGCGCCGTTGTATCACATTCGAATTCTTTTCGAGTGAGTCATTGTTTGCAGAAAAAAAGGTCCCTTTATAATGATAAGGAAATATTAAAATAGGGAGCTACCTCTTTTTTTTCGAAAACATGAAAAATCGTTGAGAAATTGTGAAAATTCCAGACAGAAGGAGGTCACAAAATGCGTATAGCTCCAATGCCACAACGACATTTAATGATGGAAACAGGGAATGAACCAGTATATAAAACTGGAAAAGAAATGATACGAAATGGGAATTCCCCGTCCTCCACAGCACCTTCTTCAACTGGAACAACAGAAGAATCAATTCGAATATATCCATCAGGAAATCGATTTGAAATGCCAACTGTTGCTTATCACATGAATAATAATGCACCACAATATTCACCTGGCTATGTAAGTGTTCTTTTGAAATTCCAAAAAAACTAGTAGGAACCCATTTGGGTTTTTTCTTTCTAAATCCAAATGAAAAAAGTGGATTGAAAAAATTAAAATTTATCATTGAAGTGAATGTCTAATTTCAAAGATCAAAAAGTGGACAGCTCAAAAAAGATTGAGACGACAAGATAATTCCAGTTTTCATCGCTGAGCTAACATGCGAGCTTTTATAGTAGCAATGAATTTAAATTGGAATTGAAAAAAAACTATTCACTATTTTTTGAGATGTTAGACTTTAGCAACAGCCTGTTGAAACACTTCCAAATGTATTCAATTTTCAGAGTCGTGCTCCTCAGACCCGTCCACCACCAGCCTATGATTCATCCCCGACAAATACTAGAATGACTCCAGTGGCTGCAGATAACTACCGTACTCATTTGCACATCAAGACCCAACCAGCTCCGAAAGTTCAAACAAATCCATCATTACTTCATCACAATAAGAACATGGCCCCACCACCACCAGGAAAATCAACCATTTCCATTGAGACAATGTAAGTTTTCACTTTCAAAAATATAAAAACATTTTCTTAAACTGGAATATTTCAGAAGCGAAGAAAGAAAAGCAGATAATATTCAACGTCTTTACCATACTTCGATGGATAATCGAACTGCAAGCAGTGTTGTCAGCATAAATGTAGCATCTCCACATACAGTAGGTCAAAATGAACGTTTTCTTCAAAATCGTAAAAATATTCCAGACAAAAGTGAATGTAGGAGATAGCCCTCTTCCAAGTAAATCGTTCATTATTGGTCCAAGATACACGACGGATATCGATCGATCCAAGAATTTCGTCAATTATAAAGATGAGCTTCGACCGGATCCTCGTCTTATTCCATCAACTTCAGATGCAAATCATGAAGACTTTCGTCCAATTCTTTTCAAACCATCTAATCTTGATATCACATTCAAATCACGTCCTCAAGCACCTCCTCCTCAATACAATCAACCAAGTGAACCTCCTCCGAAACGCGTCAGTTCTCCAATTGATCGTGCACTTCTGGATCCATATCTGAAGAATTCAAGAAGAGTACAACCATGCAAACCGAATATGCTTCGATTCTATATGGAACAACACGTGGAACGACTTTTACAACAGTATAGAGAAAGAGAAAAACGAATGAGACAATTGCAAAAAGAGATGGCATCTGCCCAATTACCAGATATGATGAGAGAGAAAATGTTGGGAATACTTCAACAAAAAGAATCAAGATATACAAGATTAAGAAGACAAAAAATGAGTAAAAGTCATTTTACTGTCATCTCACATATTGGAGTTGGAGCATTTGGAAAAGTTTCATTGGTTCGAAAAAAGGATACTGGAAAAGTGTATGCAATGAAGAGTTTGGAGAAAGCAGATGTCATTATGAAACAACAGGTAAGAGTTGCTCTAATCATTTTTATATAAAGACTTCAACATTCAATTAATTCTCATTGCAGGCAGCCCATGTGAAAGCTGAAAGAGATATATTGGCGGAAGCAGACTCTCCTTGGATCGTTCGTCTTTTTTTCTCATTTCAAGATGATGCTTGTTTGTATTTTATAATGGAATACGTACCTGGAGGAGATATGATGACACTGTTGATTCAAAAGGGAATATTCGAAGAACCATTGGCACGATTCTATATTGCAGAGTTGACATGTGCAATTGAATATGTTCATTCTGTTGGTTTCATTCATAGAGATCTGAAACCAGATAACATTTTAATTGATCAACATGGACATATAAAGCTAACTGATTTCGGATTATGCACTGGATTGAGATGGACTCATGACAGGAGGTGAGTATTTTATTAGAAATATTATAAATTTTGAAAACTGTTGTCGGTCAAACAAATTTCATAAACTTGACCTTACTTGTGGAATACAATTAACTTCTCTGTAAACTTCACTACTTTTGAGAATCAAATGAATCACTCTTCAATTTGTTTCAGGTACTATGGTCCGGAAAATGACCATCAACGAGTTGATTCGTTCTCTCTTCCACCGGAAGTTGGTGCCAACGATCGAAGTGTCAAAGTTCTGAATGTCCGTCAACAAACTCGACGAAAAACAGCTCACTCGCTAGTCGGAACTGGAAATTACATGGCGCCAGAAGTGATTGCCAAGACGGGACATACACAAAGCTGTGATTGGTGGTCAACTGGAGTTATTCTTTATGAAATGGTATTCGGAAGAGTACCATTTCATGATGACGTTCCTGGAGGTACACAACATCGAATCAAGAATTGGAGACAATATTTGGATCTTACCTATTGTGGAAATCTATCAAAAGAATGTCTTATGATGGTTCAACAACTAATTTGTGACGTTTCAACTCGATTGGGATCTCGTGGTGGAGCTGCACAAGTGAAACAACATCCCTGGTTTAAAGGAATTGATTGGGAGAATTTGAGAAAATTGAGGGCTGATTATATTTATATTCCAAGAGTTGCACATGATGAAGATACTTCGAATTTTGAAACTTTTCAAGTAAGTTTTTATACACGTTCATTTGAATCTTTCGGGAACGGCAATAAAAACTATGAACAACTTTTGTACATACTTTCAACCTGTGTGAGAGCCATAACGTCTTCAAAACTTTATTCTTGGCAGTCTT
>GL380070.1:91918-102516 GCA_000143925.2 Caenorhabditis brenneri
TTTAGAAAATGGAATATTTGATGAATCGGTTTCTGAAGAGGATTCTCATCTCATATTGAAGAATTTTATTTTTTCTATTTTTTAGTATCACTTTTTACTCACTTCTTTTCTTTTTTTTCACTCTTTCTTTAACATTCTGTGATGATCTCTTTACGGTTTTCGAAAATATGAAATTATTTTAAATTTCCTCTATTTTCTAACTCTCATGTCGCCACTTTTTTCTTGTTTTCTTTGCTCAAATGAATCGTTTTTGTTTCAAAATGAATTTCAGTACAAGTACACTCAATAATGAGGTTTTTTGGGATGCAATAAACGGAGGTTATCAGTGGTTTTGGACAGTGTCAATGAATATAAAATGAATCACATGTGGAAAGAGAAACACAGTGAACAGGAGTGATAAACAAGAAACACATGGTTTTCGCTTTTTATTTTTAGAATATTACCCTTTTTTATAGTTATGCAGTTTCAAAAGTAACAGCTTTGAAATAGTTCCAAACGAATTTTTATTCTGTATTCGTTATTTCAAAATACGGTATCAACTGAACATGATTTTATGAACAATCCCGATAAAAAGTAAGGATTTTCCAACTGGTATCCTAGATTCTTCCATCGATTAGCCTCTTATTTCATTTTTCTCATGCCATTTATCTTTTTTTCATTCGGCCACCCAACAAATCACTATGCCACGTTTGTGAAGACATGTCATTTGTGAAGACATGTGGTGCTTCATGGCATCCATCCGAAAACACATGTCCTTCGTTTTCCTCTCCCAATTTCTGTTCCGTTCAATCGAGAAAAGCTCTTATCTTCTTCTTCTTCTTCTCGCAGTATTTTTTTGCAGGAATCACTCACATGACCTCATAAAAATGTCACATTTTTCCGAAAATTGAGTATTACTGTGTATTGAAAAAACGAGGAATTGTTTGTAGAATCCTCCTCCATTTTTATCAATTATCCGTGTCCTTTTTTTTTTCCATCCTGATCATTTCTCTTGCGAACATTTCTGTTAGTTTGTGTACCCGCATGTTGACATTCTTTTTCTCAAACATTTCAAATGAAACACACACATCTTTAACTTCTGTTTAACCGTGTTAAAAACAAATCTTGACCCGAAACTTTAGGTTTTGAGCAGTGATCAGAGCCAATAAAAAAACTTGCTAGTCATTTGGATTCTGCTGGTGTTTTCGTTGAAACTGATCAGAGAATTGAATGAGTTCAGGCAATGGAATGCAAAATTCATTACTTTTTTGATTTTGTGAGCCAAAATCAATTACTTTTCTTCACCCTCCCAAAAAAGAAAATCTGTTTTCAAAATGTCATTTTAATCCGGAACACCTGTCCTCTTGATAGCTACTCTGCCATTCATAACCATAATTTAGATTTACAGAAGTTCTCAGTAGAAATAATGTTTCAATATCTAAAGAAAAGGTATCCGTTCCTCTTCATATTTTTCATAAAAAATGCATAGAATCTATCACCATCAGAGTCCATTTCTCTCATTCTCTCACTTTCGGTCTCCTAAAAAATAACTGCTGTGACAGGTGAGATTGCAGCTACTCTTCTACTAGAATTGACTGCTTTTTGCCGACTCAAATCGGTTTATCTCTTCTATTTTCGCTTATTTCCATCCGCTCATATTCGTGTCGACGAATAATGTAATCTGCTGCCATCATCTCGTTATACTTTTCGATGCCAGTTTACTTTCGAGTATACCCATTTTCTGTTGTTCTGCTCCCCTTTCTATTCTATATTCTCCTTCATTTTTTGATTGTGAGAACTTTCTCAGCTATCAAACTTGAGTTTATTGATTCTCATTCCTTAGTTACGACGCATTTGTTATGAAGGTGTGTACAAATTCATTCTTGGGTTTTCTCACGATAAGGAAAAAGGAAAGAATTCTCCGAGTTTTTTCAAATAAGCTTGTAAACTTCTGTTCTAGCATTGCACGGTTTTTTTGCCTATTATTATGTACAATATTATTTTTGGAATCGGTTCAAACTCATTTTATACCTTTTCTCCGCAAGGCATTCTGGTCAGAGTTTGAGAGGATCCTGAATATTCGGGATAAATTAATCATCTCTAAATCCGTTCTCAAACCTTATTTTCAATGTTTTTCAGCGAATTTTGCAGTTACAAATCAGTTTGGAATACAAAAATGTACTTTTTGAATAAGAACCTCTTCATAGCAACGCATCTTTCATTACATTAGGGTGATCCTCCCGGAGTTTATACACAAATAACTCAATAGTTGAATCTGATATCTTTTCACGGAGAATTATATCTTGGAATGTTTTAATCAAGTCAGGTTCATGTGGCTACTGTAATACTCCATCTTCGAAATGTACTGGAACAGAACACGGATGCTCTCCGCGTACCGTCTTTCTATCCAACATTTTTCGATGGAACTCATAGTCTGACTCATCAATTTCTCATTTCAATAGATTATTTTATTCTTTACAATATCTTGTCTCTCCTCTTTTTTTCCGTCTCTTTGCCGTTCTTTGCTACAATCGTACAGCCATGTTATTGGATTTTATTAGTTTTTTCTCAAGTTTTTGCTCATCAAATTTCGTTACAAAAAATATAGAACAAAAGAGATGTAATACGGGCGGTACAGTTTCTTTTCGATCATCAAATTTTGTGTCATACTCTTTTCCAATTCGTTCAAATATTGACATTCTTCTTTTTCTTTTTCTCATTTATTGTCACTGAGAAATCTAATCGCTAAATTAATTTATATCGATATCTCCTCTCTCATATCACATTATATTCATTTCTGTGTTACTTGTCATCATTATTGCATAATTGAAACAGAATTATTCGAGATTCGGTAGAAGGAAAAAGAGAGAAAGAACCGGAAAGAATGTTTCGAATGTTCGAAAAAAGAGTCACGCAATTCAGAGAATTATTCACACTCAAATGATGTTTTCTAATCTCAAATATTTCGAAATTGGTTTTTGGTTCAATAGGTTTCAATTGATTAAAGTGAACCAAAATTCAAAAATTTCGAAGTTCCTGGGAAAGTTTCACTGGTTTCCTATGAAAATAAGTATTCTCGCAGAACCAATACTCTGATTTTAGAATTTTATTAAAACCTTTTTAATGACTGAGTCTCCCATTCTTCGAAAAACCTAGAAAATTCATTGATCGAAAGTTGTGAATCGTCTGTTAGAATACATGTTCTGATCCAACTGACAACTATTGCTATACATATTCACAAATCGACAGAATCATTCTCGTTTCCACCTAATTTCGGAATCGTTCCATCCAATTCGTCATCCCTATTCATTCATTCCAACTGATCCACCAAAACTTTTTTTGCAGCATGGAAATTGAATCGTGGAAAGAAGATACTAGCATGGTGGAAACCAAATCATTGTATAATGGGACGGCCGTTCTTGCAAACTTTCTGTCTCTCTCTCCGGGACTAGCCGGACGACGGGCGGTTTGTTGTCCTTCTTCTTCTTCTCTTTTTCCGCTTCTATCATCATCTAAACAAGGCTTTCGACGCCTTCTATGGCAACACGCTTTTCTTATCTTCTTTTTTTCTCGAAATCTCTTTTAAAGTGTAGTTTTAGAAAGAGAGAGAGAGATGGCGGGTTTATTCTCTCTCTTTCGATCATTTCGTTTTGTTTCAATTCGAATTCGATTTGACACTTTTTATACCACGCCCTAGATCCCTATAACAAATTAGACACCCCAATTTGTATTGGTGTTTCTCTCTCGTTTTTTTCTTTTTCTCTAAAATTGTCAAATCATAAAAAACGGAAGGAGGATATTTGGATAAACAGACACATTTCCACAGTAATCAAGTAGGAATAAAAGAAGAGAAAGAGAGGAAAGGTGACAGCATTAAGTTTTCACTTTTACTTTTTATTTGTTTCTATTTCTCAGCGTCTCTGAGGAATTTAAAGTGTTTCAAATTAGTTTACTCAGGTGATCAGTGCAAGATTCAAGTGCTGGTTCTTCTTAATTTCGCAAGCGTTCGTTCGCTTTTTAGATTTCAATCATTTGTCAGAAAAGGTGACTTCTGATATAGAAGCATAATTTGGTTTGTAGAGTGTCTAAAAGAATTTGCAGAACATGACCCTTTATATTCATTCTTTAATTCGAAAATACTGATTCTCATATCCCTTTGAAAATTAAAACTACTCAATATATCCTTCTCGAACCCAAATCTTCCATATATTCATTCTCCCATTTTCCTCTTCAAACCACCATTCATCCAATTTCCCTCCTCATTTTTTTTGTTCTTTGCAGTTGAATTTCAATGTTTTGGAATCCAAATGGAGCACTCCTTCTCATTTTTCCATTCTCTTTCTTCATTTTTCTCTCATTTCCGTCCGAAACTTCATTAGATTTTTTTGGGGAAGAATTCGTTTCGAAATGGAATGGATTTCAACTAATCAACTTTCTCAATTTCAATTTCCGTATCATTTTCTTTCTTCTTTTTTTTCCATTTTTCTTCAAATTCTTAGTGACTTTTCACCGGATGTAAAAGGTCGAAGAGAGAGGAATTAGGTCAAACATTGTGTTGCATTCAGTGCTCATTCATATTTGGTTTCTATTCTCAAAAGTGTTATATACATACATCGAAAATCAGTGGAAGAAGGGAAGAAAAAAGAGCAGTGTAACCGAAAAGTGCATTAGGTTGGAAACGGAGAAACGGGATGCAAATAAATAGAATTGTGAGCAGAAAGACATGGGGTTAGCCCCGGTTCAATTGCAGACAAAAAACAATTCTCAGGGTGTGAACTTCGTTATTTTTCTGAGGTTACAGGTGCTCTTGAATTCATTTATTTTCGATTAATATTTTTGATATCATATCCATCGCATCATAATGTTTAATCAATCTTTTTCCATTATTTCTTTATTCTCATTTTTCAGTTTTTCAAATATAATTGATAACTATTTCAAAAATTGTGAGCTCGAACTTTTTGATCCAATCTTTCTGAGCTTCGAATTAGAAAGGTTTCGAGTTCTAATCTCCATTCCTTTTGGCTTTGTTCTTCTTTCCAATGTTCCCAAATTCTCTATTTTGATTTTTTCATTCCTATACCGTTATTGTTTTTTTTACAAGAATTTCATCTCAATTTGAAATTCATTTCATCATCACCACAAAGCTATTAAACTTCTTTTTTGTTTCGTTCTTCTCCATTTTCCGTCCCTCCCTCTTCTGCCGGATATCAGTTTGCACGGAATGCAGGTACTCTTCCAGTACTTTTCCAACCTCCAATATCTCTTCATTCTCTTTTTGTTCCATTATATTTTCTCAACTGCTACGAGTATTTACTTTTTTGTTAAATTCTTTTCAAAAGTCTCTTCTCGCCCTTTTTTCCCTCAAACCTACCTCCTACTGGTTCCTGTTCTGTTTCATCCACGAACGGTTTTTCAATATGTCTGCGTCTCTCAAAGGTTACATTGTGTCTCGTAATTTTCCCGTAAAATTCTCGCAAACTTTCGATTCGTTTCATATTGAAATTAGCCACTCACACGTCTCTAACCTCAAATTTCTCTTTTTCTATTTCAGGAATTTTTTTGGGTTGTGGACCCTCTTTTGAGCGGATTACTGTAATTCTGAAACTATGTATTCAAGATCAGTAGACTGTATGGGATTGGAATGGTGCCAGGGTTTTGGGGGAACTGAGTAGAATCGGTAGATGGATAACCCTGGAAAAAGATCTTTACATCTGACTTCGAGAGCTATAACAATGAGGAAGAGTCTCTGGTTTCACATCTACAAAAGAGGTCTTGAGTATCAAAAAAGTTTTCAAAATCTCATTTCCATCTTCCTCAAAATTGTTTTCGTTTCTTCATTTCCTTTTTTTAGAATGATTCCTGTACTCCATAAATCTCTCGAAAGTTCGAAAGTTGTTTGTAATGTTTCTTGTATTTTGTTTCTTCATTTCTTCATTCTGTGTTTGCAGCTAACCTAGGTTCGATAAGTGATATCTCTCTTTTTTGTCCCTTTCCGTTTTTTTTTCGTATGTCCTTCGCATCTTTTCCAATGTGACAAACAACACAACAGAAAGTGATAGAACTCTCTTTTTTCTCCCCCGGAAGAATACATTCATTTCTTTCATCTCCTTTTGTTTTTCAATTTCCTTATCTTCGTGATATTCAACGATAACCTCTTTAATCAACAAAAATATGGGTAGCTTAATTTTTTCGTTTCAAATGTTTTCTGGTGACTAATTGCAACATGTTTCTTGGTAGATTGAATAGTGGTAAAACAGAAAAAATGACGAGAAAAGAAGAATTAGAAGGCCGTTTCGATTCGATCACCATTTTCTGTTTTTCCCCTTCTCTTCTTGGTTCTTTTTTACCTTTTTTCTTTTGTTTCAAATTGAAGAATGTACGGTGGAAACACTTCATCAATCGGGCGGAATACTTATTTTTATATTGTTTTCTTTTTCTTTTGAGAATGTTTTTTTTTAATGATTTTATTCTAGTTAATTATATTCGAAAGAGAAGAAGTCAAACATAGATCAGAGATTGAAATTCTAGGATTCATAAAATATCTAACTGATTGAAGTAATAAAACGATTACAAAAGAGAGAGAAAAACTTAAGAATTTGTTCATGGAATCGTAGATATTCTGTTCCAAGAAGAATCCCCTCATAGTTTTTTTGAAAACTAACTCATGACTCAGAGTCACATGTTTCGAATTACGAAAGTAACAAAAAAGTTATTTTGAAAGGCTTTACAACGTTCTTGATTCATCTTCTGTACGCCTTTCTGTATGGTTCCTTTCATAGTACTCAAGGTCCTCTACAGTACTTTTCCCTTCAGTTGTTTTCTCATAATTTCTTCATCTGTTCATCTGTATCTCTTCATAGTTCAATTCACAAACCATTCGTGTATTCTGAAGAAACATACCAATATCATATCACATCATTCATCATCTTCTCTTATCACTTTGTATTGCGATTAACCCCATTTCAATTATCCCTCATAATAAACATTTTCTCTATTTTCGTCACTTTTCAATTGTCTTGTTCAATATAATTGACCGCCCGTGCCATCTCATAAATATCTTCTTTCAACTCAGGAAGAGCTCAAAAGTTGTAATCAGTGTTGCGTCTGCGTCTCTTCGTCTCATATACTCTCTCTCTCTCACTTTATCTTGCTCCTCTTCTCTTTACTTCTTTTTCCCGAACCACAAATCCCATTTGTTGCCCTTCCACCTTCTGTTCCTGTCATCTATTTGTGTCTGCGTCTCTTCATGGCTCCCGATCTTTTCAACCCTTTTATCTCTAAATACTCTTCTTTTTTCATCTGGAACACTCCTCATCATTCCACTGCAGTCGTTTATTTACTGCCCTCTCAATTGAATGCACTTTTGCATGCCTTCTGATTTTCAATCCTCTTTTCTACACGTTCTTTTTTTTTGTTTTTCAAGTTCTAGAAATCTTTTCGAATTGAACTTTTGAATTGAAATACTTTGGGAATTTCAACATTTTACTATATTTTCTCTGGATCAACTTTCTTTTCTCAGAATTTGAACATTTAGACATTGCTTTTGAAGTAGTGCAGTGTTAGCTGAAATTGATTCAGGATTGTTTCTCAATATCTTTTTTTTATCCACCCTCTGGTCAGAAAATTCTAGAGTTGTGACTCATAAAAATTGAATTTCGAAACTAAGAAACTAGAACGTTGTTCCTGTGTAATCCAAGCAAACTGTTTGATTCTTTTATGACACAACCATATGACTCTGTTTTTTTTTCGAATCGTTAATGTTCCTGTAAATTGTATTACAGGATTCAGCGATTTCTAAAAAGCTCCATGAATGTCTTCTATAGTATTCTCCTAAAGAGTTTTACAAACATTCCGATTTTTTGAAACCACTGCATGATGAACTGCAGAAAAATGATGGAGAAGTTATCATTTGTTTTTAGTGAATCTTTTTAGTGAAAATCATACTGTACCTTTCGATGCTAAATTTAAAAACAAGATCAATTTCTCTGACCGTAACAACAATTGACATGATATTGACACAGCTTTTTTCTTTTCTATCCTTCTTTTTCCTCTTTCTACGTTCACTTATTTTGTGAAACCATGTCGAAACTGTTTCCTTTCTCTCTCCCTTTTCTCTCCGTTCTTTTTTTTCACTGTAATTCTCAAGTGCTTCTTCATTTTTCTCAAATAACCTTAACCCTCAAAACATTTCTTATTTTGCAGGTTATATGAGTGATAACCCGACGCGCCAAAATCCTCCCAGCCGAACAGGTATGTCATTATCACTTCTTCTTCTTCTTCTCTTTCTTCATTTTTATCGTTTTGATACCATAAATTGACAAAGCCATCCATCATTATCTTGACAAAATGGCATACGAATTCAATATCTAGTGTTTAAAAACCGGATAAATGATAACTGTGTAATGATCGAAGAAGAAAATGGAGAAATATGAATCTGTATTTTTGAAACCGTTTCTTGAAGGCCCCTGCAAAAGCGGGGAACCAAACGCGTGGAAAATTAGGCGGAGCTTAAAAATTGCAGCCCTGGCACGGTAATTTTCAGTGCAAAACAATATGCCAAGACTGCACTTTTCAAGCTCTGCCTATGCTTTTGGTTCCTCACTTACAACTCCTTCCTCGCTTTTGAAGGGGCCTAGTTTCATGAGACCATTTGTTCCCATAACTATTATTTTTAGAAAAAAAATATATATTTGGGTCAAATATATCCTTTCGTTCTTGAATTGACTCATTACATTTCAGGCAGAGAGCTGGAACGTCCCCGATGGACAGTGACACGTCGCGAAGAAACACGACACTCACCGTCCAGGTAATGCTTTTGGTTCAATCAAACTTCTCATTTTATTGTATTTTAGATCGACTTCTCCATTTCAGTCGAGAAGCGTGACGACCACTGAGCGAGTTCATATCGTGCAATTGCCGGTTAGCGAAAACTCTCAAGTAAGTGAACTGTTTCTTTTCGGTTTAAATATTTTTCTTGCACAAAAGTTGAATCCTTATTCTTTTCTTGACTAGATATACAACTAGAACATGATAATCCGGTCACAACGGGAAAAGCTGAGAATTTAAAAAAGTCATGAAAATCTCACCGATCTATTTTCTTTTAAGGTGTCCCCAGCACATATCCTAGCCTTATCTCCCCATGGCAACACTTCCCAATCCGTTTCGTCGATCGTAACAACTAGCCAGGTAACGTTACAAATGAAACAATTCTTCTCAATGAATATGGTTTTCAGGCTGAAGGCGTACCCTTGATCGGAGCCCTGACCGCTTCTGGGGTCCCTTTATTCAATGGTATACTGTTTAATCGCGATACGAAACAAACGACAACTATCATAACGACAACTACAACAACTTATAAAATATTAGAGGTAAAAATCAAAAAGAGCTTTCTAGACTTATTCCATCCACAAGTTTCATTGGAAACCACATTTAACTGAAAACACTCATAATTCGAAGAATCGGAGTTACGAGAGTTTATGATAAAAGTGGATTGAAACTTTTGAGTAAAGAAAAAATGTAATTCACTTTTTTAGGTCAGTGATAGTGATTCGCTCTCTGATGACTACGAACTCGTTGACGACAATACCCTGACTGTTGACGTCGATTTGACAGAAAGAGCAACTTCTCCAAGTTATGTAATTGTCTCCAAAACCGAAAGCCAGGCGCCTATGTCTCCAATAACGAAAGCTAAACTGAATATTGATTTGGAAATTCCACCAAAATCAATTCCAGTAGCAACTGATGACATCCAGAAAATGATAGAACCGACTAGAATTGTTTCTGATATGACAGAATCACAGTACACAGCCGACGACGAAAGACAACCATCAACCCCTGGTTCTGATGAATTTGAGAAGTTCGACGTGAGTTGAAAACCACCAAGTGATCATGTTGTTATGAACTCCTTTCAGATGAACTATCCCATCCATCAAGAATATGACACAAACACAATCACCACGACTTCTCGAAACACAAACATCGAGCAAATCCCTCTCGATCAGCATGTCGACTTGTACCATAATCAATTTTTCTACGATCAAATACCTGGGCCCTCTTCGCCAAGAAGAAAGAAGAAGAACAAGAAAAGAATGGACTATCCAATCTCCGAACAGTATGAAGGACCATTGGATTCAACACACCGTGCTGAAAACCTTCATGATATTCCTCTCACAACGGAAGTATCTTCATATCCAACTGAATTCAGCTACGAGAAACTACCAGAACACGTTGTTCCAGTTGTGATTGAAGAAACCGAGAAGAAGGACGAACCATCATTGAAATCCAAGATTACCGGACTCTTCAAGAAATCACCATCTCATCTTGACTATCCAATCTCCGAACAGTATGAAGGACCATTGGATTCAACACACCGTGCTGAAAACCTTCATGATATTCCTCTCACAACGGAAGTATCTTCATATCCAACTGAATTCAGCTACGAGAAACTACCAGAACACGTTGTTCCAGTTGTGATTGAAGAAACCGAGAAGAAGGACGAACCATCATTGAAATCCAAGATTACCGGACTCTTCAAGAAATCACCATCTCATCTTGTCTGTCCAATCTCCGAACAGTATGAAGGACCATTGGATTCTCCGCTCCGTGCTTCGAACATTCAT
>GL380070.1:104068-124669 GCA_000143925.2 Caenorhabditis brenneri
ATAGTTTTCAGTGGATCAAATTTGTGGTACTCTTCTAACATCTTCTTCCTTGACCCAGAAGAATCTTTTGGATATGATTGGAAGACTTCTTGTTGATATTTCATCCAAACCACTTGGAGCTGATAGTGGAGGAGTTTGTATGTCGGCTGTTATCCTACCATACGTTCAAAAATGGATTAGGAGACCAGATGTGGAAGAAGTCAAAATATTGAAACAAGTTATTGGAGCTTGCACTCAAACTGTAATCGATATGTTGGAATTAGAGAAAAGTGAGCTTCAGCAAAAGGACTCGGAATCCAAATTGCATCTGTATCCTTTATTTCAGTGTCGTCGTGGAAAGATCGACTCCTTCGTGACATTTGTGCATTGATTGTGGAGTGTGTTCTCTTTGACAAAACATGTGCCGTAGCTCCGGCTTACTTCACTTTGATTGCAACCAACTCTTCTTTGTTTTCAACTCAACAATGGAATATTTTCAGCCATTTTCTTGCAACCGCATCGTAATGTTCTTTGATTCCAAACAACCTTTGAATGATTAATTTCAGATCACAGAGTCTCCGTCATATCCGTTTACTCAACTCATTCTTCGTTCGTAGTTCAACTGATGAAAACGGTGATATTGGAGATGTGACCTCATTCAATCCTGAAAAATTAACATTTCGTCAAATGATTGCTGCACTTCAAGTGTTTTCGTCAAGAAAGGAACGATCAATGAAACAAGACGAAGAAGAGGATTCAACTTCTGGTGTTGCTTTAATCATGCTATCTCATGGAGCAGATACTCATAGGTAAAGGAAGATTGATAGAATTCAGAACACATTCTATTTTCTAGACTCGAAATCCATTCCATAATTTCCACTCTCTTCACACATTGCCTTCTTCTTCAACTCATTGCATCCATACTTTTATCAGAAGACTCTAGTCCAAAATTAAAAGCGTCGTTAATTGGAACAGCAACTCCGATTGATCCAAAATTGGATGATTCAATATATCCTGTTCTTTATAATATCCTCAATGAATCTTCTGAGGTATGAATACATATTTCAATCATTATCAGATATCTTAATTTCAGACGAGTATTGATTTCGACACTCGCCCTGCTGTAGGAAGTCTTTTGTCTCGAATGTTGGGCATTCAACACGTAAATCTTCTCAAAGTTTATGTGTCTTCCAATTTGATTAAGACTATGAGTTTATTGAGACGATTTGAAAAAACAAAGTATGTTTTGAAAATTCAATTATTACAAATAAAAACTCATTTTCAGAAATCAGGAATTGTTAATCGAAGCAGCAAAATCAGTAAAAGCGAGGAGCGTTGAATTGAAAAACGTCGAATTCGAAGTGAGCACTAGACGAAGTGCACTTGTCACCAGGGAACACGCTATAACGGTAAATTGGAAAATGTCTGAATTATTCTGAGTTATTTTTTTTTGTTTAGCAATATCACCTGGTTCCTGTGGAAAATAGCGAAGAAAATGCATACAAATTGGTTTCGCAAGAGTTTGTAGATGATGCATTGAGTGGTAAGATGTTTTTGAACTAGTCTTTGTTGACGACCTGCAGTGTAGAAGAAGAAATAAAGGACAAGGAATAGTGGAGTTGATTTGAATTTTGAACAAGCTTCTTAATGTCTGCAAAATCTTCTTCGCAATAAGAATTATCAAACTTTTTTGTAGTCGAACCAGATTCACAAATAAAACTAAAGAGAACTTTCAGAATACGACAAACATCGTGATCGACTGAAACCGTTCATACCGGATCGTCGTAATCCATTCCAACATGCTCTAGATGACGTGGATTCTGCATCCATTCAGAATAACGATCAAAAGAAAGAAGACTATGATGAAGTTCGTTTAGCAGCTCACCGTGACATTTGTCTTGTACCTCTACGATATGTTGCTGATAACTTGCTCCGTGAGCATCTTCCTGATTTCCTTCCAGCAGTCACTCAAATTGTTCTCTCTTCCCCAGATCTTGCCGTTAGACAATTAGCTGTAGATTTCATGTCTCGATTGGCTTAGTTTTTATTTTCAATAGAGAATAATTCCTTAATATCTCAATTCGCATTTCGATCTCATTGGTTCTTCTATCTGCCAAAACATAATTCCTCAACATAAAATAAAACTTTATTCATTGAATTTGAGTTTGTACAAATCAAGAGAAAAAACCCCAGTTCTAAGCAAAATCATAAAACTATTTTCCATAAAACCCGCGAAAAGTGTCTATCGAAATGAAATGTGTGGAAGGAAAAGCTTCTGATAAACTGATTGAAAACGACCAACATGACAAAAACAAATGTATAAATTAATGAAATATGATAATCGCCTATGTTTCTTTCTCTTCTTGCTCAGCAGCTTCTGGTTCAGCAACCACTGGTTCTGGTTCTTCTTGCTCATTTTCAGCATTATTCTCATCCAATTTTCCAACTGGAGATTGTGTTGATGAAGATGTAACTGTGGATACTTCTTGATCATTCTTTTCTTGTTGTGGAACTGCTTCTGCATCTTTTTCAGTCTTCTGTGTACTTGTTGAAGGTTGGGTTGACACTGTCACTTCATCCTCTTTTTGTTCTTTGACTGACGTTTGACTCTCAGCAGCTGGTTTATCAGTTTTTGGTGTGAGATTACTCAGACTTGCTGCATTCTTCAACTCTTCTTTTTCGAATTTGATTCTGATATAAAAATAATTTAAAATAATAGGGTTCTTTGTACTCACATTCCAATAGTCTGATTGAGTTGAGTAATGAGTTGAGATTGGGTTGAGACAAGTGACAGTAATGCTGTATTGTTTCTCTGAAGCTCCTCTTCTTTTTGTTTCAAAGCTGTCAACTCTTCTTGAAGTTTTCTGAAAATTATCAAAACGTTTTGCAAGGTTTGACCAACTATTCAAATCAGAAAATTTATTTAATCTATGAAAGCTCTTCGCTCTAGACTCCGTTCTAAAATAAACTTGAGAAACTTACGTATAGTTATCTGAATTTGATTTTCCATCTTTTTCCAAAGTATCCACTCTCAACTTGGTATTCCTCAAAGAAACCATACATTCATCATTTTTCTTAGTGATATCATCCAATTGGGTAGACAATGCCTTCTTTTCACTGCTGCTTGTCTCCAAATCTGCCATACTTCCTGAGAAAAAATAAAACATTTCCAGATGTTTATCTCTCTTTAAACTAACCAACGAGTTTCCCTTTAGTCAAACTTAATTGGGCAGATAACTGTCTCATTTCTTCAGTTGTTTGAGATAGTACAGCTCCTTGAGCCTGATAAACATAGAATGCATAGAAGAATAGAACCTGGAAGAAAGAACAAATGAAGAAATGAAACTTCATACAAGTTACCAAGCACATAAGGAACACAAAAAGTGGCCAGTTTCTCATTGTGGTCGGTCGATCAGAATGTGAACTGCTTCTGCAAAAAAATGGATATGGAAGAGTGGCAAAATACCGTTTTGTGTTTGTATAATGTTTGCAGGAAGAGAAACAGAGAGAATCCACGACAACCACATTCGGGTTTCTGTGTTTTTTTGTTAGTATGCAAGGGATAACGTGGCAAAAAAAGAGAGAGAACAATCGATTTTATGATACAAAACGAGGGATTTTCAGGGGATTAAGTAGGAGGGATTTGTGAATAAAATAGAGATTTTTGAAAGTTAGATTTTTCATTTTAAAAATCTTGTAGGTTTCGAGCTTCTAGTTTCAACTCTCATTGCTTGAGATTAAGAAAAAAATAAGTTTCCCTACCGTATCGGTTCAAATTCAAGAACAACTATATCAGAGTTTCTCTTTTCATTGCTGCTCTCCTAAAAAAATAATAATCCATTCATTTTTTTACTGTCAATTTCTAGAATTATTAAAAAACCTTTATTCAAATTTTTTCTAGATGTTCTCGAAATCATTGAATTCAGTTTTTTCTAATGGAAAATTTCAGAAGAGCCTTGTAGAGTTTTCGTTTATTCTTTTTTTCTTGATTGCTCTATTCATTTTTATTACCCAGAATGGCAAATACACGAATCCAAAAAAACCAACTTCAGAATGAATTTAAAATGAAAACGATGCTTACCGTATGAGAGGTTTTCTGCTGGATGACATGACAGGATACCGGGCAAGGATGTCTTTTCGACGGCGGTGGCGATGATGATGATGGCCGTTGATGATAGGGGCAAAATTGAGAGTCTCGGAGACTCAGACGTCCGAAATGTGTTGGAAACTAAACGGCATAAAGATAGTATTGAAATTGTAGAGAGTATAAAAAGAAGTAAGAGAAATGGAGAGGAATGTTGAGTAAAAGAGTGAAAGAGTGTGAGTGAACCTTTTGCAAAAGAGAGAGAGAGAGAGAGAGAGAGATAGAAGTATTCCTGCGGGAGTGGAGATAGACACACACAAGACGACACTCTTGTATCACCCCCTCTCATCTTTTTCTATTCTTTTCCTGTCTTCTTCTTCTTCTCCCCATTCACCTACCCATCGTCTTCTCTGTGTCCGTCGATCGCCTGTGTTTGTCAGTGTTCGGTCTCTTTTGCATTGTATTCCCCTGGAATGCGACCTGTTGTCGCAGCTTCTACTACTCCAAATGGTGCACCGGCCACTGGTAACGATCATATCAGACAGCAACGTGGAGTTGTTCCGGCTAGTTTTGTGCCAAACTCGACGGCAGATGCACATCACAGTTCGGTAGGTTCAGAGATAAAAAGAAAAGAGAAACAAGTGATAGGATTGATGATGGTTATTGATTTGGAAGAAATGTTTTCAGAGAAAATTCGGATTGAAAGTTCAGATTCTTAAAAGCACAGAATTCCCTTCTTGTTTGCAACAAAACAAAAAACCTCATTGTAGTCCGAGAATTTCACCGTGATAGAAAAACTGAATAAGGTTGAAGGTCTAGAAAAAAAAAGATCCTAATAATCCTGCTCCACCCCAGAGAGTCTAATGATTTCTATGAATTTTTGAGTACTTCATACCACTTCGATCAAAGTTTTGTTTTACTTTGTAGCCTTTCCGACAGACAGACATTTTTATTTATTCTTTAGAAGAAGAATAATTTCCACCTTTTTGAAGAAAGGCTTTAGTTTTCCATATTCAGGTCGTCCAGAGACAATTCGGAGCCGTATTTTTTGTTATCAAAAATGAGTGAAAGTTTGCAAAAGGATGTAATGGCATTTTGATAAGAAATGTTCATCAAATAGAAGAATGAAATCATCACTAGACAAAGAAATTCCAATTGGGAGTTTTCGATTTTTGAATTTCGAAATCAATGAATCATTTTTTAAGTTTTACGATCTTCAGATTCTTCTAATATCAAATGAAAACTGAAAAAAATCATTATTCAAATTGATTTTTCAGGATATCCGAGTAGGACGTCATCGAGCAAAACTAGATGAGATTCGTGCATCTTTGAAAGCATATGAACATGAATCAGGAGTAGGTCCATCATCTTCATCAACATCTTCAAATCATGTGATACATGGATCACAAACGACACCATCTTCATCTTCTGTCAGCCATTCTGACATCACCAACGACAACACGGAAGTGATGGGTTCTTCTTCTTCTTCAACTGCTGCGACGACGACTGTCTCGAGCGCCGTTGTATCACATTCGAATTCTTTTCGAGTGAGTCATTATTTGCAGAAAAAAGGTCCCTCTATAATGATAAGGAAATATTAAAACTGAGAGCAACCTCTTTTTTTCGAAAACATGAAAAATCGTTGAGAAATTGTGAAAATTGCAGACAGAAGGCGGTCACAAAATGCGTATAGCTCCAATGCCACAACGACATTTAATGATGGAAACAGGGAATGAACCAGTATATAGAACTGGAAAAGAAATGATACGAAATGGGAATTCACCTTCATCTACAGCACCTTCTTCAACTGGAACAACAGAAGAATCAATTCGAATATATCCTTCAGGAAATCGATTTGAAATGCCGACTGTCGCTTATCACATGAATAATAATGCACCACAATACTCACCTGGTTATGTAAGTGTTCTTTTGAATATCCAAAAAAAAACTAGTAGGAACCCATTTGGGTTTTTTCTTTCTAAATCCAAATGAAAAAAGTGGATTTAAAAAAATTTAAATTATCATTGAAGTGAATGTCTAATTTCAAAGATCAAAAAGTGGAAAGCTCAAAAAAGATTGAGACGACAAGATAATTCCAGTTTTCATCGTTGAGCTAACATGCGAGCAATGAAATTAAGTTGGAATTGGAAAAAAAACTATTTATTATTTTTTGAGATGATAGACTTCAGCATCAATCTAGGGACAGTCTGTTAAAACACTTCCAAACGTATTCAATTTTCAGAGTCGTGCTCCTCAGACCCGTCCACCACCAGCCTATGATTCATCCCCGACGAATACTAGAATGACTCCAGTGGCTGCAGATAACTACCGTACTCATTTGCACATCAAAACCCAACCAGCTCCGAAAGTTCAAACAAATCCATCATTACTTCATCACAATAAGAACATGGCCCCACCACCACCAGGAAAATCAACCATTTCCATTGAGACAATGTAAGTTTTCACTTTAAAAAATGTGATCATTAATGTGATCAAATGATCTTTTTCTTAAACTGGAATGATTTAGAAGCGAAGAAAGAAAAGCAGATAATATTCAACGTCTTTACCATACTTCAATGGATAATCGGACTGCAAGCAGTGTTGTCAGCATAAATGTAGCATCTCCACATACAGTAGGTCAAAATGAAAGTTTCATATAAAATCGTAAAAGTGTTCCAGACGAAAGTGAATGTAGGAGATAGTCCTCTTCCAAGTAAATCGTTCATTATTGGTCCAAGATACACAACGGATATCGATCGGTCTAAGAATTTCGTCAATTATAAAGACGAGCTTCGACCGGATCCTCGTCTTATTCCATCAACTTCAGATGCTAATCATGAAGACTTTCGTCCGATTCTTTTCAAACCATCAAATCTTGATATCACATTTAAATCACGTCCTCAAGCACCTCCACCACAATACAATCAACCAAGTGAACCACCTCCGAAACGTGTCAGTTCTCCAATCGATCGTGCACTTCTGGATCCATATCTGAAGAATTCGAGAAGAGTACAACCATGTAAACCGAATATGCTTCGATTCTATATGGAACAACACGTGGAACGACTTTTACAACAGTATAGAGAAAGAGAAAAACGAATGAGACAACTGCAAAAAGAGATGGCATCTGCCCAATTACCAGATATGATGAGAGAGAAAATGTTGGGAATACTTCAACAAAAAGAATCAAGATATACAAGATTAAGAAGGCAGAAAATGAGTAAAAGTCATTTTACCGTCATCTCGCATATCGGAGTTGGAGCATTCGGAAAAGTTTCATTGGTTCGAAAAAAGGATACTGGAAAAGTTTATGCAATGAAGAGTTTGGAGAAAGCAGATGTCATTATGAAACAACAGGTAAGAATTGTTCTAATCCTTTTTATATTAAGATTCCAAAATACAAAAATCAAAACGAATTCTCATTTCAGGCAGCCCATGTAAAAGCTGAAAGAGATATATTGGCGGAAGCAGACTCTCCTTGGATCGTTCGTCTCTTTTTCTCATTTCAAGATGATGCTTGTTTGTATTTTATAATGGAATACGTACCTGGAGGAGATATGATGACACTGTTGATACAAAAGGGAATATTCGAAGAACCATTGGCACGATTCTATATTGCAGAGTTGACTTGTGCAATTGAATATGTTCATTCTGTTGGATTTATTCATAGAGATCTGAAACCAGACAACATTTTAATTGATCAACATGGACATATAAAGCTAACTGATTTCGGATTGTGCACTGGATTGAGATGGACTCATGACAGGAGGTGAGTGTTTTATTAAAAACATTATAATTTTGAAAAAAAAAATTGTGGTCAGCCAAACAAACTTCATAATCTTGCCTTTATTGGTGGAATACAATTAGCTTCTCTGTAAATTTCACCACTTTTCACGAATCAAAAGAGCTATTATCCAATTCCAGGTACTATGGTCCGGAAAATGACCATCAACGAGTTGATTCGTTCTCTCTTCCACCGGAAGTTGGTGCCAACGATCGAAGTGTCAAAGTTCTGAATGTCCGTCAACAAACTCGACGAAAAACAGCTCACTCGTTAGTCGGAACTGGAAATTACATGGCTCCAGAAGTGATTGCCAAAACGGGACATACACAAAGCTGTGATTGGTGGTCGACTGGAGTTATCCTTTATGAAATGGTATTCGGAAGAGTACCATTTCATGATGATGTTCCTGGAGGTACACAACATCGAATCAAGAATTGGAGACAATACTTGGATCTTACTTATTGTGGAAATCTATCAAAAGAATGTCTCATGATGGTTCAACAACTAATTTGTGACGTTTCAACTCGATTGGGATCTCGTGGTGGAGCTGCTCAAGTGAAACAACATCCCTGGTTTAAAGGAATCGATTGGGAGAACTTGAGGAAATTGAGAGCCGATTATATTTATATTCCAAGAGTTGCCCATGATGAAGATACTTCGAATTTCGAAACTTTTCAAGTAAGTTTTCATACACTTTCATTTGAATCTTTCGGGAACGGCAATACGAATTTTGATCAACTTCTGTAAAATTTTCAACCTGTGTGAGAGTCATAACGTCTTAAAATTTTTATTCTCGGTAGTCTTTAAAAAAAACCTGAGAATTTTTTTTTGATTTGTTGCTGAAAATAGGCTACTGAATTCAAGAGTTTTTTGAATGTCTCTCTCTCAATCAGATCATCATTTTTATAACAAATCCATGTTTTCAGGACAATGATCGTGCTGATAAACCGAATGTTCGAGGTCTACACAATCCAGCATTCTATGAATTCACCTATCGTCATTTTTTTGATACTGATTCTGTCGGTTGTCCATCACTTCGTCCAGCTCGTCGCCGTTCTCTTCGACCACTTTTAGAAAATGGAATATTTGATGAATCGGTTTCTGAAGAGGATTCTTCATCTCATATTTGAAGAGAATAACTTTTTTTTCTAATTTTTAGTATCATTTTTTACTCACTTCTTTTCTTTTTTTTTTCACTCTTTCTTTAACATTCTGTGATGATCTCTTTACGGTTTTCGAAAATATGAAATTATTTTAAATTTCCTCTATTTTCTAACTCTCATGTCGCCACTTTTTTTCTTGTTTTCTTTGCTCAAATGAATCGTTTTTGTTTCAGTTTTTGAAATGAATTTCAGTACAAGTACACTCAATATTGAAGTTTTTTTTGGGATGCAATAAACGGAGGTTATCAGTGGTTTTGGACAGTGTCACTGAATATAAAATGAATCACATGTGGAAAGAGAAACACAGTGAACAGGAGTGATAAACAAGAAACACATGGTTGTCGCTTTTTATTTTTAGAATATTACCCTTTTATAATAGTTCTGAAGATTCAAAAGTAACAGCTTTGAAATAGTTCCAAAGGTATTCTTATTCTGTATTCGTTATTTCAAGGTACGGTATCAACATGATTTTATGATCAATCAAGATAAAAAGTAAGGATTTTCCACCTAGTATTCTAGATTTTTCTATCGATTAGCCTCTTATTTCATTTTTCTCATGCCATTCATCTCATTTTTTCATTCGGCCACCCAACAAATCACTATGCCACGTCATTTGTGAAGACATGTGGTGCTTCATGGCATCCATCCGAAAACACATGTCCTTCGTCTTCTTCCCCCCAATTTCTGTTCCGTTCAATCGAGAAAAGCTCTTATCTTCTTCTTCTTCTCGCAGTATTTTTTTGCAGGAATCACTCACATGACCTCATAAAAATGTCACATTTTTCCGAAAATTGAGTATTACTGTGTATTGAAAAGAGAGGAATTGTTTGTAGATTCCTCCTCCATTTTTATCAATTATCCGTGTCCTTTTTCTTTTCCCTCCTGATCATTTCTCTTGCGAACATTTCTGTTAGTTTGTGTACCCTCATGTTGACATTCTTTTTCTCAAACATTTCAAATGAAACAAACACATCTTTAACTTCTGTTTAACCGTGTTAAAAACAAATCTTGACCCGAAACTTTAGGTTTTGAGCAGTGATCAGAGCCAATAAAAAAGCTTGCTAGTCATTTGGATTTTGCTGGTGTTTTCTATGAAACTGAGCAGCAAAAAGTTTTAAATGAGTTCAGGACTTCCGAAATGGAAATCAGAATTCATTACTAACTTTCCCGAAAAAGAAAATCTATTTTCAAAATGTCATTTTAATCCGGAACACCTGCCCTCTTGATAGTGGCTCTGCCAATCGTAATCATAATTTAGATTTTTCGATGTATCCAGTAGAAATAATGTTTCAATATCTAAAGAAAAGGTATCCGTTCCTCTTCATATTTTTCATAAAAAATGCATAGAATCTATCACCATCAGAGTCCATTTCTCTCATTCTCTCACTTTCGTTCTCCTAAAAAATAACTGCTGTGACGACAGGTGAGATTGCAGCTACTCTTCTACTAGAATTGACTGCTTTTTGCCGACTCAAATCGGTTTATCTCTTCTATTTTCGCTTATTTCCATCCGCATGTCGACGAATAATGTAATCTGCTGCCATCATCTCGTTATACTTTTCGATGCCAGTTTACTTTCGAATATACCCATTTGCTGTTGTTCTGCTCCCCATTCTATTCTATATTCTCCTTCATTTTTTGATTATGAGAACTTTCTCAGCTATCAAAACTGAGTTTATTGATTCTCATTCCTTAGTTACGACGCATTTGTTATGAAGGTGTGTACAAATTCATTCTTGCGTTTTCTCACGATAAGGAAAGAGGAAAGAATTCTCCGAGGTTTTTCAAATAAGCTTGTAAACTTCTGCTCTTGCTTTGCAGAGTTTTTTTTTGCTTGTTATTATATATGAAAATTATTTTTGGAGTCGGTTCAAACTTCAGATCGTGAATCTTCGGGATAAATAATCATCTTTAAATCTGTTCTTGAACGTTATTTTCAATGTTTTTCAGCGAATTTTGCGGTTAAAAATCAGTTTGGAATACAAAAATGTACTTTTTGAATAAGAACCTCTTCATAGCAACGCATCTTTCATTAAATTAGGGTGTTCCTCCCGGAGTTTATACACAAATGACTTCATAGTTGACTCTGATACCGACTATATATTCGAATGTTTTAATCAAGTCAGGTTCATGTGGCTACTGTAACACTCCATCTTCGAAATGTACTGAACCAGAACACGGATGCTCTCCGCGTACCGTCTTTCCATCCAACATTTTTCGATGGAACTCACAGTCTGACTCATCAATTTCTCATTTCAATAGATTATTTTATTCTTTACAATATCTTGTCTCTCCTCTTTTTTCCTTCTCTTTGCCGTTCTTTGCTACAATCGTACAGCCATGTTATTGGATTTTATTAGTTTTTTCTCAAGTTTTTGCTCATCAAATTTCGTTACAAAAAATATAGAACAAAAGAGATGTAATACGGGCGGTACAGTTTCTTTTCGATCATCAAATTTTGTGTCATACTCTTTTCCAATTCGTTCAAATATTGACATTCTTCTTCTTTTTCTTTTTCTCATTTCTTGTCACTGAGAAATCTAATCGCTAAATTAATTTATATCTCCTCTCTCATATCATATTATATTCATTTATGTGTTACTTGTCATCATTATTGCATAATTGAAACAAAATTATTCAAGATTCGGTAGAAGAAAAAGAAGAGAAAAAGAACCGGAAAGAATGTTTCGAATGTTCGAAAAAAAGAGTCACGCAATTCAGAGAATTATTCACACTCAAATGATGTTTTCTAATCTCAAATATTTCGAAATTGGTTTTTGGTTCAATAGGTTTCAATTGATTAAAGTGAACCAAGATTCAAAAATTTCGAAGTTCTTGGGAAAGTTTCCCTGGTTTCCTATGAAAATAAGTATTCTCGTAGAACCAATATTCTTATTCTCGAATTTTATTGAAACTTTTTTAATGACTGAATCTCCCATTTTCATGAAGCCTAGTTTCTTCAAAAAACCTAGGGACTTCATTGATTGAAACTTGAGAACAGTATGTTAGGATACATGTTTCTGATCCAACTGACAACTACTGCTATACACATTCACAAATCGACAGATTCATTCTCGTTTCCACCTAATTTCGGATTTCGTTCCATCCAATTCGTCATCCCTATTCATTCATTCCAACTGATCCACCAGCACTTTTTTCTGCAGCATGGAAATTGAATCGTGGAAAGAAGATACTAGCATGGTGGAAACCAAATCATTGTATAATGGGACGGCCGTTCTTGCAAACTTTCTGTCTCTCTCCGGGACTAGCCGGACGACGGGCGGTTTGTTGTCCTTCTTCTTCTCTTTTTTCCGCTTCTATCATCATCTAAACAAGGCTTTCGACGCCTTCTATGGCAACACGCTTTTCTTATCTTCTTTTTTTCTCGAAATCTCTTTTAAAGTGTAGTTTTAGAAAGAGAGAGAGAAAGATGGCGGGTTTATTCTCTCTCTCTCATTTCGTTTTGTTTCAATTCGAATTCGATTTGACACTTTTTATACCACGCCCTAGATCCCTATAACAAATTAGACACCCCAATTTGTGTTGGTGTTTCTCTCTCTTTTTTTTTTCTTTTTCTCTAAAATTGTCAAATCATAAAAAAACGGAAGAAGGATATTTGGATAAACAGACACATTTCCACAGTAACCAAGTAGGAATAAAAGAAGAGAAAGAGAGGAAAGGTGACAGCATTAAGTTTTCACTTTTACTTTTTATTTGTTTCTATTTCTCAGCGTCTCTGAGGAATTTAGAGTGTTTCAAATTAGTTTACTCAGGTGATCAGTGCAGGATTCAAGTGCTGGTTCTCCTTAATTTTGCAAGCGTTCGTTCGCTTTTTAGATTTCAATCGTTTGTGAGAACAGGTGAGAAGTTCTACTTGCAAAAAAAGGTGACTTCTGAAATAGAAGCATACTTTGGTTTGTATAGTATCTAATAGAATTTGTAGAGCATGACCCGTTATATTCATTCCATAATTCAAAAATACTGATTCTCCTTTTCTTTTGAAAACTAGACATACTCAATATATCCTTCTCGAACCCCATTCTTCCATATATTCATTCTCCCATTTTCCTCTTCAAACCACCATTCATCCAATTTCCCTCCTCATTTTTTTGTTCTTTGCAGTTGAATTTCAATGTTTTGAAATCCAAATGGAGCACTTCTTCTTCTCATTTTTCCATTCTCTTTCTTCATTTTTCTCTCATTTCCGTCCGAAACTTCATTAGATTTTTTTGGGGAAGAATTCGTTTCGAAATGGAATGGATTTCAACTAATCAACTTTCTCAATTTCAATTTCCGTATCATTTTCTTTCTTCTTTTTTCCATTTTTCTTCAAAATCTTAGTGACTTTTCACCGGATGTAAAAGGTCGAAAGAGAGAGGAATTAGGTCAAACATTGTGTTGCATTCAGTGCTCATTCATATTTGGTTTCTATTCTCAAAAGTGTTATATACATACATCGAAAATCAGTGGAAGAAGGGAAGAAAAAAGAGCAGTGTAACCGAAAAGTGCATTAGGTTGGAAAACGGAGAAACGGGATGCAAATAAATAGAATTGTGAGCAGAAAGACATGGGGTTGCCCCCGGTTCAATTGCAGACAAAAAACAATTCTTAGGGTGTGAACTTCGTTATTTTTTTGAGGTTACAGATGCTTGATATCCTTGAATTTATTTACTTTCTTTGCCAATTAATATTTTTTATACCATATCCATCGCATCATAATGTTTAATCAATCTTTTTCCATTATTTCTATATTCTCATTTTTCAACTTTTCCAATATTTTACTGTTAATTATTCCAAAAATTGTGAGCTCGAATTTTTTGATCCACTTTTTTTCCCAAGTTCTCTATTTCGATTTTTTCATTCCTATACCGTTATTGTTTTTTTTTACAAGAGTTTCATCTCAATTTGAAATTCATTTCATCCTCACCACAAAGCTATTACACTTCTTTTTTGTTTGGTTCTTCTCCATTTTCCGTCCCTCTCTTCTGCCGGATATCAGTTTGCACGGAATGCAGGTACTCTTCCAGTACTTTTCCAACCTCTAATATCTCTTCATTCTCTTTTTGTTCCATTATATTTTCTCAACTGCTACGAGTATCTACTTATTTGTTAAATTCTTTTCAAAAATCTCTTCACGCCCTTTTTTCCCTCAAACCTACCTCCTACTGGTTCCTGTTCTGTTTCATCCACGAACGGTTTTTCAATATGTCGGCGTCTCTCAAAGGTTACATTGTGTCTCGTAATTTTCCCGTAAAATTCTCGCAAACTTTCGATTCGTTTCATATTGAAATTAGCCACTCACACGTCTCTAACCTCAAATTTCTCTTTTTCTAGTTCAGGAATTTTTTTCGGGTTGTGAACTTTTACTTGAGCGGGTTACTGTAATTCTGAAACTATGTGGTCAAGATCAGTAGACTGTATGGGATTGAAATGAGACGAGGGTTACGGGGAACGGTAGATGAATAACCCTGGAAAAAGATCTTTCGATCTGACTTCGAGAGCTGTAACAGCGAAGAAGAGTCTCTGGTTTCACATCTACAAAAGGGATGTTGAGTATCAAAAAAGTTTATAAAAATTTCATTTCCATCTTCCTCGAAATTGTTTTCGTATCTTCATTTCCTTTTTTTAGAATGATTCCTGTACTCCATAAATCTCTCGAAAGTTCGAAAGTTGATTGTAATGTTTCTTGTATTTTGTTTCTTCATTTCTTCATTCTTGTTTGCAGCTAACCTAGGTTCGATAAGTGATATCTCTCTTTTTTTTGTCCCTTTCCGTTTTTTTTCGTGTATCCTTCGCATCTTTTTCAAAGTGACAAACAACACAACAGAAAGTGATAGAACTCTCTTCTTTCTCCCCCCGGAAGAATAAATTCATTTCTTTCATCTCCTTCTATTTTTCAATTTCCTTATCTTCATGATATTCAATGATATCTAAACAACAAAAATATGCGTCGCTTAATTTTTTCGTTTCGAATGTTTTCTGGTGACTAATTGCAACATGTTTCTTGGTAGATTGAATAGTGGTAAAACAGAAAAAATGACGAGAAAAGAAGAATTAGAAGGCCGTTTCGATTCGATCACCATTTTCTGTTTTTCCCCTTCTCTTCTTGGTTCTTTTTTACCTTTTTTCTTTTGTTTCAAATTGAAGAATGTACGGTGGAAACACTTCATCAATCGGGCGGAATACTTATTTTCATTTTGTTTTCTTTTTCTTTTCAGAATGTTTTTTATGATTTTATTCTAGTTAATTGTATTCGAAAGAGAATAAGTCAAACATAGATCAGAGATTGAAATTCTAGGATTCATTAAATATCTAACTGATTGAAGTAATAAAACGATTGAAAATAGAGAGGAAAACCTAAGAATTCGTTCATGGAATCGTAGATATTCTGTTCCAAGAAGAATCCCTTCATAGTTTTTTTGAAAACTAACTCATGACTCAGAGTCACATGTTTCGAATTACGAAAGTAACAAAAATTTATTTTGAAAGGTTCTACAACGTTCTTGATTCATCTTTTATACGCCTTTCTGTATGGTTCCTTTCATAGTACTCAAGGTCCTCTACAGTACTTTTCCCTTCAGTTGTTTTCTCATAATTTCTTCATCTGTTCATCTGTATCTCTTCATAGTTCAATTCACAAACCATTCGTGTATTCTGAAGAAACATACCAATATCATATCACATCATTCATCATCTTCTCTTATCACTTTGTATTGCGATTAACCCCATTTCAATTATCCCTCATAATAAACATTTTCTCTATTTTCGTCACTTTTCAATTGTCTTGTTCAATATAATTGACCGCCCGTGCCATCTCATAAATATCTTCTTTCAACTCAGGAAGAGCTCAAAAGTTGTAATCAGTGTTGCGTCTGCGTCTTTTTGTCTCATATACTCTCTCACTTTATCTTGCTCCTCTTCTCTTTACTTCTTTTTCCCGAACCACAAATCCCATTTGTTGCCCTTCCACCTTCTGTTCCTGTCATCTATTTGTGTCTGCGTCTCTTCATGGCTCCCGATCTTTTCGACCCTTTTATCTCTAAATACTCTTCTTTTTTTCATCTGGAACACTCCTCATCATTTCACTGCAGTCGTTTATTTACTGCCCTCTCAATTGAATGCACTTTTGCATGCCTTCTGATTTTCAATCCTCTTTTCCACACGTTCTTTTTTTTTTGTTTTTCAAGTTCTAGAAATCTTTCGAATTGAATTTTGAATTAAAATACTTTGGGAGTTTCAACATTTTACTATATTTTCTCTGGATCAACTTTCTTTTCTCAGAATTTGAAGTTTTAGACATTGCTTTTGAAGTAGTACAGTGTTATCTGAAGTTGATTCAGGATTGTTTCTAAATCTCTTTTTTATATCCACCCTCTGATCAGAAAATTCTATAGTTGTGACTCATTGAAATTGAATTTCGAAACTAAGAAACTAGAACGTTGTTCCTGTGTAATCCAAACAAACTGATTGATTCTTTTATGACACAACCCTATGATTCTGTTTTTTTCAAATCGTTAATGTTCTTGTAAATTGTATTACAGGATTCAGTGATTTCATGAAAGCTCCATGAATGTCTACAGTGATCGCCTAAAAAGTTTTACAAACATTCCGATTTTTTGACACCACTGCATGATGAACTGCAGAAAAATGATGGAGAAGTTTTCATTTGTTTTTAGTGAATATAGTTTTAATGAGAATGAATTTTACGAATAGATTGAAACATATTAGCTTTATCCTACTGTACCTTTCGAAGCTAAATTTGAAAACAAGATCAATTTCTCTGACCGTAACAACAATTGACATGATATTGACACAGCTTTTTTATTTTCTATCCTTCTTTTTCCTCTTCCTACGTTCACTTATTTTGTGAAACCCTATCGAAACTGTTTCCTTTCCTTCTCCCTTTTCTCTCCGTTCTTTTTTTTCACTGTAATTCTCAAGTGCTTCTTCATTTTTCTCAAATAACCTTAACCCTCAAAACATTTATTATTTTGCAGGTTATATGAGTGATAACCCGACGCGCCAAAATCCTCCCAGCCGAACAGGTATGTCATTATCACCTCTTCTTCTTCTTCTCCTTCTTCATTTTTATCGTTTTGATACCATAAATTGACAAAGCCATCCATCATTATCTTGACAAAATGGCATACGAATTCAATATCAAGTGTTTAAAAACCGGATAGATGATAACTGTGTAATGATCGAAGAAGAAAACGGAGAAATATGAATCTGTATTTTTGAAACCGTTTCTTGAAGGCCCCTGCAAAAGCGGGGAACCAAAAGTGGGGAAAAATATGCGGAGCTTAAAAATTGCAGCCCTGGCACGGTAATTTTCAGTGCAAAACAACATGCCAAGATTGCACTTTTCAAGCTCTGCCTATGCTTTTGGTACCTCACTCACAACTCCTTCCTCGCTTTAGGAGGAGCTTAGTTTCTTGAGACCCTTTTGGGTATGGGAATTATTGTTTTTAGAAGCACTTATATTTGGGTCAAAATATCAAATATATCCTTTCGTTCTTGAATTGACTCATTACATTTCAGGCAGAGAGCTGGAACGTCCCCGATGGACAGTGACACGTCGCGAAGAAACACGACACTCACCGTCCAGGTAATGCTTTCGGTTCAATCAAACTTCTCATTTTTTTTGTATTCTAGATCGACTTCTCCATTTCAGTCGAGAAGCGTGACGACCACTGAGCGAGTTCATATCGTGCAATTGCCGGTTAGCGAAAACTCTCAAGTAAGTCAACTGTTTCTTTTCGGTTTAAATCTTTTTTTTTGCACAAAAGTTGAATCCTTATTCTTTTCTTGACTAGATATAAATCTAGAACATGATAATCAGAGCACCGATCACAACGGGAAAAGCTGAAAATAGAAAAAAGTCATGAAAATCTCACCGATCTATTTTCTTTTAAGGTGTCCCCAGCACATATACTAGCCTTATCTCCCCATGGCAACACTTCCCAATCCGTTTCGTCGATTGTAACAACTAGCCAGGTAACGTTACAAATGAAACAATTCTTCTCAATGAATATGGTTTTCAGGCTGAAGGCGTACCCTTGATCGGAGCCCTGACCGCTTCTGGGGTCCCTTTATTCAATGGTATTCTGTTTAATCGCGATACGAAACAAACGACAACTATCATAACGACAACTACAACAACCTATAAAATATTAGAGGTAAAAACCAAAAAGAGCTTTCTAGACTTATTCCATCCACAAGTTTCATTGGAAACTACATTTAACTGAAAACACTCATAATTCGAAGAATCGGAGTTACGAGAGTTTATGATAAAAGTATATTGAAACTTTTGAGTAAAGAAAAAATGTAATTCACTTTTTTTTTTAGGTCAGTGATAGTGATTCGCTCTCTGATGACTACGAACTCGTTGACGACAATACCCTGACTGTTGACGTCGATTTGACAGAAAGAGCAACTTCTCCAAGTTATGTAATTGTCTCCAAAACCGAAAGCCAGGCGCCTATGTCTCCAATAACAAAAGCTAAACTGAATATTGATTTGGAAATTCCACCAAAATCAATTCCAGTAGCAACTGATGACATCCAGAAAATGATAGAACCGACTAGAATTGTTTCTGATATGACAGAATCACAGTACACAGCCGACGACGAAAGACAACCATCAACTCCTGGTTCTGATGAATTTGAGAAGTTCGACGTGAGTTGAAAACTCATGAGAGATCATGTTGTTATGACTTTCTTTCAGATGAACTACCCCATCCATCAAGAATATGACACAAACACAATCACCACGACTTCTCGAAACACAAACATCGAGCAAATCCCTCTTGATCAGCATGTCGACTTGTACCATAATCAATTTTTCTACGATCAAATACCTGGGCCCTCTTCGCCAAGAAGAAAGAAGAAGAACAAGAAAAGAATGGACTATCCAATCTCCGAACAGTATGAAGGACCATTGGATTCAACACACCGTGCTTCGAACATTCATGATATTCCACTCACAACAGAAGTCACATCCTATCCAACTGAATTCAGCTATGAGAAACTACCAGAACACGTTGTTCCAGTTGTGATTGAAGAAACCGAGAAGAAGGACGAACCATCATTGAAATCCAAGATTACCGGACTCTTCAAGAAATCACCATCTCATCTTGACTATCCAATCTCCGAACAGTATGAAGGACCATTGGATTCAACACACCGTGCTTCGAACATTCATGATATTCCACTCACAACGGAAGTATCTTCCTATCCAACTGAATTCAGCTATGAGAAACTGCCAGAACACGTTGTTCCAGTTGTGATTGAAGAAACCGAGAAGAAGGACGAACCATCATTGAAATCCAAGATTACCGGACTCTTCAAGAAATCACCATCTCATCTTGACTATCCAATCTCCGAACAGTATGAAGGACCATTGGATTCAACACACCGTGCTTCGAACATTCATGATATTCCACTCACAACAGAAGTCTCTTCATATCCAACTGAATTCAGCTATGAGAAACTGCCAGAACACGTTGTTCCAGTTGTGATGGAGGAAACCGAGAAGAAGGACGAACCATCATTGAAATCCAAGATTACCGGACTCTTCAAGAAGTCATCTGCTCATGCTGACTATCCAATCTCCGAACAATACGAAGGACCATTGGATTCAACACACCGTGCTTCGAACATTCATGATATTCCACTCACAACAGAAGTCACATCCTATCCAACTGAATTCAGCTACGAGAAACTGCCAGAACACGTTGTTCCAGTTGTTGTGGAGGAAACCGAGAAGAAGGACGAACCATCATTGAAATCCAAGATTACCGGACTCTTCAAGAAGTCACCATCTCATCCTTGACTATCCAATCTCCGAACAGTATGAAGGACCATTGGATTCAACACACCGTGCTTCGAACATTCATGATATTCCACTCACAACAGAAGTCACATCTTATCCAACTGAATTCAGCTACGAGAAACTACCAGAACACGTTGTTCCAGTTGTGATTGAAGAAACCGAGAAGAAGGACGAACCATCATTGAAATCCAAGATTACCGGACTCTTCAAGAAATCACCATCTCATCTTGACTATCCAATCTCCGAACAGTATGAAGGACCATTGGATTCAACACACCGTGCTTCGAACATTCATGATATTCCACTCACAACGGAAGTATCTTCATATCCAACTGAATTCAGCTATGAGAAACTGCCAGAACACGTTGTTCCAGTTGTGATTGAAGAAACCGAGAAGAAGGACGAACCATCATTGAAATCCAAGATTACCGGACTCTTCAAGAAATCACCATCTCATCTTGACTATCCAATCTCCGAACAGTATGAAGGACCATTGGATTCAACACACCGTGCTTCGAACATTCATGATATTCCACTCACAACGGAAGTCACATCCTATCCAACTGAATTCAGCTACGAGAAACTACCAGAACACGTTGTCCAGTTGTGATTGAGGAAACCGAGAAGAAGACGAACCATCATTGAATCAAGATTACCGGACTCTTCAGAATCACCATCTCATCTGACTATCCAATCTCGACAATACGAATGACCATGGATTCAACACACGTGCTGAAACTTCAGATGTCCCACTTTCT
>GL380070.1:152623-187469 GCA_000143925.2 Caenorhabditis brenneri
TTCTACACACCGTGCTGAAAACCTTCAAGATGTCCCACTTTCTCATGAAGTCACATCTTATCCAACTGAATTCAGCTATGAGAAACTGCCAGAACACGTTGTACCAGTTGTGATTGAAGAAACCGAGAAGAAGGACGAACCATCATTGAAATCCAAGATTACCGGACTCTTCAAGAAATCATCTGCTCATGTTGACTATCCAATCTCCGAACAATACGAAGGACCATTGGATTCAACACACCGTGCTGAAAACCTTCAAGATGTCCCACTTTCTCATGAAGTCACATCTTATCCAACTGAATTCAGCTATGAGAAACTGCCAGAACACGTTGTTCCAGTTGTGATGGAAGAAACCGAGAAGAAGGACGAACCATCATTGAAATCCAAGATTACCGGACTCTTCAAGAAATCATCATCTCATGTTGACTATCCAATCTCCGAACAATACGATGGACCATTGGATTCAACACACCGTGCTGAAAACCTTCAAGATGTCCCACTTTCTCATGAAGTCACATCTTATCCAACTGAATTCAGCTATGAGAAACTGCCAGAACACGTTGTTCCAGTTGTTGTGGAGGAAACCGAGAAGAAGGATGAGCCATCATTGAAATCCAAGATTACCGGACTCTTCAAGAAGTCATCTGCTCATGCTGACTATCCAATCTCCGAACAATACGATGGACCATTGGATTCAACACACCGTGCTGAAAACCTTCAAGATGTCCCACTTTCTCATGAAGTCACATCTTATCCAACTGAATTCAGCTATGAGAAACTGCCAGAACACGTTGTTCCAGTTGTGATTGAAGAAACCGAGAAGAAGGATGAACCATCATTGAAATCCAAGATTACCGGACTCTTCAAGAAGTCATCTGCTCATGCTGACTATCCAGTCTCTGAACAATACGATGGACCATTGGAATCAACACACCGTGCTGAAAACGTTCAAGATGTTCCACTTTCTCATTCTGTCACATCTCATCCATCTGAATTCAGCTATGAGACACTGCCAGAACACGTTGTTCCAATTGGTGGCAGAGAGTTAGATGTTTCCTCAAACTTGTCGCTGTTAAGGTTCAAAGATAGTGGTCTTTTCGGTCAAGAAAACACACAAACATTGTTCAAAGCCCAGCCGGCTGTTTCTGATTTACATCCATTGCTCAGTGAACAAGAAATGTCCCGCAACGAAGCGAATGTCGAGTTCAGTTCGAAGTCAACAGTATTCGATTCTGCTGAAGTAGGCTATAGGAACGATAGTGGAGGATATGATGAGATTAAGGATGAAGTAAAGGGAACTGAAGGTCTTACCGACTTTGAAGATATTCAAAATGAAAAAGATTCTGAATCTTGTAAGAAGCAAGGATACATGTGGACAAAGTACGAAACGGAAAGATCTAAACTTTCAAGACGAGATGCACCTCAACCAGAGGAAGTGGGTTCTATTCTGAATCCTGCTTCGCTTTCCAAGCATCATTTGTATTCATATTCCCAAGTAGAGACGTCCCATCAATCTCAAATCTCGAAGCTTCCTCCAACTGAATTGCCTGTTGATAAACATCCAGACTTTGATGTCTCATTCAAGGTCATACCGCAGGAGCCTAAAGAAGACATTGGTTTCTCAGTTTCCATCAGTGCTCGAAGTCCTCTTCCACCGCTCACAATTGATGAATCTCCTCAACTCTTGTCAGTTGAGAATTTGATTCATTCGCATACATCTCCACTTCAACGAAGACTGTCTCCGCACACGTGGACAACTGTTCGTGAAACAACTGAAGTCAGTTATATCAAGAGAGTAACTGTAACAAGTTCTACTGACTATGGAAAAAATCAATCAACATTGAGACGAAACAGATCTCCTATTCAAGCTGTTGCACGCCAAGTTCATTCGTTCCCAAGTACATCGCATCAAGCTGCAAGCACTACTTGTAGATGGACTACTTTCGATAATCCAGCACTTCAAGTGCATCATCCTATTTATCCACCTTCGCAAAACCTTTATAAATCAACACCGAAAACAGAAAGAGCTTCTTATCTTACTGTGAGTTTCCAAACAATCTGCTTTTCAAATACGAAATGTTTGCAGAATGGAGAAAGTTCTACTGTTCAGAGGAATGGAGGATCCAATTGTCATAATGGCAATGGATCAACTCGAAACTATGGAGAAGTTCGTGAAATTCACGCACATGATCGTACCGAAGTTTTGCGAGATGACGAGGTGCGTCGTCTCCGACGTGAAGATGTATTTACTGTTGGCACCCCGTTTGTCATGGGACGGGTTGAATCTGATGAAAGAGGAAACGAATACCTCCGGTACGAAATTATTATACAATTTTCTTCTATTCTTCGAAAAACTTTGATGATTTTTCAGGTATAATCGAAATGAAGAGCTACCAATGATCGAAGAAGGGGCCATGGAATGCCGCCGATCGACTGTTCGCGCCAGACTCAGGTTTTGAAAGCAAGCTATGTGCATTATTTTTAAAACTTCAATTTTCAGGGAAATGGACGAAGTTCGATTGGTTGGTGAACGGGAGGAAATAGAGCGTCAAAGACGACCAATTCGCCGAGCAAGACAACGCGTTCGAAATATTTGCACCATGCTTTAAACACTTCACACACGACCTTAACACCGAACTGAATTGCACTGACTATCATTTTTATTTTCTCGCATCTTTTTCCCGATAATATGTTTTTGTCTTTCGCTCAAATGTTTTTTTTTCAATGGACAAAATAAACTAATTTAAAAAATACCTGTGGAAGCTGTTGACATCTGAAAATGATCGGAAATGTTCTCGAACGCAGCGTTTCTCGAACGCAGCGTGTTCTCGAAATACCGCTCGCAGCCTACTGAAAAATAGTTATTTTTGAAGAAAGTCAACAAAAAGGCAGTAAAAACCCCTTAAAAATTATTTATTTAATGTTAATGAAAAGGCTGAAAAAATCAAGAAAAACAACAAACACCTACAAAAAAATATATGATAAACGAAAGTTTTATTACAAAAATTAAAGGCGCACGCCTTTTATTTTTTTTTTTCGCGAGTTTGTGTTGATTTCGAATAAATCCAAACCAAATAAGTTTCAAACGAACTGTGTTCGAAATTCTGCCGTTCTTATCTGAAAATCGATTAAAACTAAAAGTTTTCCCCTCACTTTTAAAACAAATAACTTTACCCTACTGTGAAAATATTTAAGTTCTCGCTAGGAATTTGAAATTTTTCTTTGCAGGCTGAAACGCGTACTGTGGCAGGCAGCGGCAAGCGTTTCAGCCCGCGAAGTAAAATTTAAAATTCCTTGCTAGAACTTTATTACTTTCACAGTAAGCAATTGATGTATATTGTTTTGTTTATCTAAATTTTATGTTTTATGATGATGATTCGAAATAAAACAGTACATTTTTTGTCACTGCGGCGAAAAGGGGCCGAGCATTGAAGTGACTGATGACTCTTGTTTATACTTGATGATGAACCGAAATAGGTACTAGGAAAAACTATTTGTTCCTTTTCAACATTGTATAAATCAAACTCAAGTCATATTATTTTGAATGAGTAAATAAATGTTTTTTTTTGTGCTCAATGTTTTCTGCCATAGAAATGAATCGTGTGTTTCGTCTGTTAATCCAGAAACTATTCCAAAGTCAGCAAATCGAGAAGTAAAAAGAAGTTCACGAGCAAAACACATGGGATTCGTTATTCAAGTTTTTTTTATCCTAGGGGCAGGCTGATGTTCGTTTATAACTGAAATAGGAAAAACCATGTTCAAATGTATTTGACGCCTATTTCCCAATATCAACTGCTCCACGGAACAAGGAATGCTCGCTTGGAGAAGTGGAAGTGTATCTTTCCATTGGAGCTCCTTTAATACAGACATGTCCTTCCGCTTCAAAGAAGGTACTAGCCGAAGTTACAGTTTTCATCGGTATACATTGCATGACTCGTTCTTTGAGGGTAATATTTGTGTATTTGAGTTTTCAATAGTAGTGAATTGTGTTCGGAAGTTTTGGGCTATTTGATATTCTTCCTTTTTTGAATCCTCATTCAGTAGTTCTTAATTAACACGTTTGGTAGTATACTTTGTTTTCAGTTTTTTTTCGGTTTTTGTAGCCATCATCAAGAAACAAAATGGATCAAAGGAGAGCTTAAAATTCATAAATATCACAGTTTTTTTTAATGTTTCAATCTTAATTTTCATTTTTTTCATTTGTCAGATTTTTGTTATTTACTCACTTGGCTTATACATTTGAGCAGACTGTGTGATACATATATATTTTTTTTGTTATATATTTTAATGTTAAGTATTGACCCTAAAACGTCACTTGGCAACCTCTAATAAATCACAATTTTTGACTCTAAGAGTTTTCTCTTGCATCTTTTTCTCCTCATCTCTTAGTTTCACTCCGCAAAAACACACGTCCATGATAATGGAACGAGATTCAACCGTCGGCAATAGCGGTGGCGATTGAAGAAAAAAGAAAGAAAAATCCGAAAGAGACGACGGATGGCTCAAGAAAATGGATATCAGTCAGGGGGCTTCTTCTCTCTACACACTCACATACATTACACAGTCTTTGGGTTACCCGGCGGGAAGAGGAAGAAGCAATGAGAGTCTCTATGCCTGTCTCCGTCTCAAAAACTTTCTTGCTCCAACAACAGCCGCCTGATCCTGTGCATCTACTGCCTCCCACTCGGCTCCCTCTGCGGGAAGAGACCTCTCACCAGAACCCGATAGCCGCTCGGAGGAGCACCACATAGAAAGCCCTTTCTCATTTCTCTCTTCCTATTCGATACACATTGGCAAAATCACTGTGTTTGAGAAGAAAACTACTGCTATGGATGTACTTAACGCCACAAACGATCTTTTACCGTTGCTGCCCGGTAAGAAGTTTTTTTATTCTTCATATCACTCATGCTGTAGTGAAAACAGTAACACCGATTTCTATTGAGAACTCATTGGAATCTCAGTTACCACATACTTGTTTGTTTTCTAGTTCTGAAAATGTCATTTATCTGATCTAATAGAGATAAATAGCTTGGTGATATCTGTATGTTTTTCATATATGGTTCGAAATATGGGCTCTCAAAATAATAGAACTTTAACGGTGACTGTATGATGTACAACATAGATGTTAATCATGCTCAGGAAAGAAAATCAGAGAAGCTAAGACGTCAGTACATGCTGAAAGACATCCATGATGACTCTTGAAGCTTTCTACTCGTAAAGTTTCATGCCTCTACACTTCATTTCAATATAAAAATTACTGCTTTTCATCCACACAATATTTCTTATTTATTTCCATCTTCACATCGTAAAATAATCCTGTCTCTTCACAAAAATCGGATTCTCCAGCCTACTTTACACTTCACTTTTTGCTCATTCGCAAGTTTTATGATGAAATCATCAGAATTCCTAAGGAAAAAGTTAATTGAACTAAGAAAAACAACTGAATTTCGTTATTTCACAACATTTCTTCCAAAATTAAAGACCCCTCGTCAGCTGGTCTCTCAAAAGTGGGGGTGGTCGATAGGGGGGGGGGGGGTGAGATGGCTAATAAATGACGGCATGGATCCGATCAAACACCACGTGGAGCTTATTAGAACGGATAAATCTCAGAACTTGAAAGCATTTAAATTAAAATACTTTTAAAGTTTTTTGAAAATTTGCAGAAGTACAAGATGCTCTCAGTGAAGACTTTGATGGAGTTGAGTGCAGTATGGGAGCAGGAGTTGTTTTGGCACAAGCACCATTCAGAATGACATTTGCACATATGGGACGGCAGGTATATTCCAATCGTTTTTGTCAGAGAAACCTTATTTCAATAATATTAGAATGAGTTATGACCCTCTGATAACCACAAGTCACTGAATTGTTACCGTATTGAATGACAAATTGAGAATGCAGTGTAAAACCATAGGCCTAACAAAATGCTTTTCTTCTTTCTAGAATATCTGCTACAACTCAATCCATAAATGAATTATGAGTTCTGACCAGTTTTCTTTAATTTTCTGCTGGAAATCTTAATTCTTAAACTTCAACTCTTTATTCATTCTCTTTCCTTAAATCAGATAAGATATCAAGTTCCTCTTTCAAATTCTTTGATCGAGTCACCTGTCTTTCCACGATAGTTCTCGTGTACTCTTTTCTCGTTTCTTCGAATCTTTGAAAATCGTACACTTAATGTTCATCTTTTTATCTCTCAATGTGCACACACAAAAACTATCGAATTACCCATAGCTTCTTCTTCTTATCATTTTCACTTTTTTATTTCAATTTCATTCCAAATTGGTTTTCATTTCAGGTAACATTTGTGCCCGATACGTCATGTCTCGAAGAGTTCGATGGAGCCAAACTGCATCGGATAAACCTTGGACCAGTTAGTTTCTCTCATTTTCTTTTTCGTCCTGTGCCACTTGTACATTCTACGTCTCTTGATTTTGAATGATATCCGAAAAGGTGTCTCAAGAGATTCCCGACGGAACGAAATGTCAAACAAATCTTTGCTTCTGAGCTAATAGTGGACTGAGTGAACGTCCAACAAATAGATAAGATAAAGGATAATATAGTTCTTCAAATGTCCTATGAAAATTGATATTTTTATTTTATCCGGAGGATGGATATCATGTGTTTGTAACAGATTTTTTCGTTTCGAATTTCAAATATCATCTGAAAAACGTTTTGTGAATCACGATATATCTCAAAAAGCGTTTGAAAAGGTAAGAGGAAATTGATGTTAGAATCGATCACTTCAAATTTACATTTGCAACATTTCGGTTCTTGTTTTACAGTGACGAAAGATTACAATTTTTTTCACAGAAGTATAGATTTGACTGATTCAGCTTTCATATAATACATAATGTACAAAAACTATCAAAACTGTCCAGAACTGAAAAAAAAACATCGTTTTATTCAGAAAAGTGCGGTATTCACTGATGGAGAGCCGGGATGTTGTATGGAATTGATACTAGGTGCTGGTAAAGACTGGAAGACTCCTCTCACAAAACTATTCACAAGAGTTTACCCAAACAAATGGGCCTTCTTCATTACTGAACTTGAATCTGTGAGTTCATTTTTGATATTTCAAAAGTATATAATTAAAAAACAATTTTGGCTTCATTATGAATTTGATTTCAGGGTCAAGCATCATATCATGTCTTATCTTCATCTCATGGAATCGTCAGTTCACCAAAGCGGGAAGATACTCCAGATTCAACTGAACAATCATCAATGGTCAGCTCTCCGACAGCATCTGTTTCGGATGCAACCAATTATTCACTATGGATTGTACCGGTTACCAAAGTGTTTGCCATTCCGGCACCAAAAAAAGTGAAGGTTATCCGTAAAGTTATAAAGAAAAGGACACCTGTTGATGGAAGTATTAATGGAACTGCAACGACAAACGGTAATGTGATTCCGAATGGAACAAGTACTACAAATGGTCATACGAACGGAACAAGTACATCAGAAGATGGAGAGAGAAAGGTGAGATATTTAGATATCAAATGGAAAATCTCCATTCAGATGACAAGTTTCCAGGTTCGACTTGTTAAAAAGAAGCCCGTGGAGAAATTGGAATCAAGTACAGAAAGAGAGATTTCACCATTGAATGATATTCCAAAGGCCGAGTTTGCAACTATTTCATCCTCTGAATCAACGAAAACAGTTATAAATGGAAAAACTGAAAAAGAAGAGGCAGGTCCATCAAATGATAGTTCGGATGGTGGAAGTGCATCTGAATTGAGAAAAAAACTCACTGAGAAGATGATTGAACAAAAGTTCATGGTCAACGGAGAGGTTAGTTCTATCGGTAACAGACGAAAGAAAATCTCAGTTTCCCTTCAATCTTTCGTCCTCTCTCCTGTTTTCATTGTAAACAAGTCCCAATTAGTGGTTTAAAAAAGTCCCGTCTGTTCTTACATCTTTTGCATCTTTTTGCAGCAACGAGCACTCAACGGAAGTGCTGCTTCTCGTGGAATTGGTCGTTCTATCAGTCGTAGTAGTATGACTCCAGATCGAAGACTCGATCCTATTTTTGAAGATGGATCCAAACAGAAACAATCAATTTCCTCTGCAATTGCTGCCAATCGACCCACTATTACAAGAAACTCCGCAACTCCTCCAACTACTCCGGTTAGTTTTTTTATCACTTCAAAGTTAACGTCATCTATGTAGGTTCTCTATTCTCCAACAAAAATTGTTATGAGATTCAATTACTCTCACGTTTGAGATTTCTTTGAAACTTTATTTCATCAAATCAGAATGAATATACTTCTAATTAATGGGACCTGATCATGATTGAATTCAAAAACTTTATTCCGAGAGAACTCTGCCGTTAGAATCTTGTTTCACCACAGCTGACATCGTGTCATTTTATGACGAGTCGCCGGTTGGTCAAAAACATTAATTACATACTCGGAACCAGATGTATATTTTGAAGAAACACAAATTTCTTGTCTTTCGAAAACAAACTACTTCTAGTCTTTTACTCTTATACTATGAAAACATTGTTCTCCACATTGAAAACTGTCTTTGGCAGTTTCAAATTCATTGACAGTCAAAAGATGAAAGTAAGAGAATCAATTTACCAAGATGATAAGTATTTTTTTCCCAGAAAACTCTCGTCTCTCATCCGTCGAAACCGAATATTCCTGTAATCGCTCTTCAAGCTGTTCTCACCAATTGTTTCAATTACGAACATCTCGGACGTCTTCGTGAAGTACATCCACATTGGGATGAAATTGCAGGACAGTTATTGAACTCTGGTTATTATAAACTATTAGAGAGGTAATATTGAATGAATTTTCTTTTATTTAATTTCAATTTTTAGATCCGATAAGTTGTTGATGGCACTTCAAAGAAAAGTTGTCAGTGATCCAGGACTACATTATGCAACAAACGTTCTTACTAACATTCAAGTTCATATTTTAAATCCAGTTGATATTATGAGAGCTGTTATTGATGAAGGTCAGAAACCAACAAGTGTCTTCTTTTAAGACTAGAATTTTCAGGAGTCTGTTGTTTCCCGTACGGAGTGATTCTTGATAAAACATTCTTATTATTGGATAGAGTAGAAGCAATGTTGCATGGTTCTTATGAGGTATTTCAGTTATCTCTTCAACCATATTCCATCGATGATCTTTTAGGAAACTGTCAATTGGGAACCTGTTGCAAAGCTAGCCAAAAAAGCGGCATCCCATTATCGTGGGAATTTGGAACGTGTGATGGAAGAAAGGTAAGTCCCTTCCATGGATCTATTCCTTTTTCCAAAAAAAAAAACAAGTAAGAAGGATACGGAATAAATGTCGGCGCCGTCCATCTTCTTCTCTTTTACTCATTTGCATTTGACTAAGTCTCTCTGTCTCCCATACTCTCTCATCATCAAACAGCTCATCTTTCTTTTATTTTCTGAGCCCTTCGGAGCACCTTCTGGTCTCATTCGCTCCAGAATTTTTGGCAGAAAAAAGGAATGAAGAGATGAAAATAGTAAAATGTTTCAGGATGGGAGAGAATCTTCGATTGAAAGCTGCTCAAAGAATCATTCGTCTTGAATCGTTTGTCGTCGATGCTCAAGTGGCAAAACTTGAAAAAGAATCCAATAAGGTAATGTTTTAAAGATATTCAAACTTCCCTGGAAAAGTTTAAAACATATTAGAATACTCAGAGGTCTCAATTCTATCAATCTATTATTATGAGTGATTTCAGGCAAAAGAAGATCTTCGTTGGGAAATCGATCAACTTCATCAAAAGAATTCACAACTTCGTAAAGATAATCGTGAAATGAAAGCGAATCAAATGCGTTTGGAGGCTCGTGTTGAAGCTCTTGAACAGAAATTTAAAACATTGGCAAGACTTCTCAGTTAAAAGAAAATAAATGAAATACTCGCCTCCACGGGTCTTAACCTTAATCCCTTTTTTTCGATACTTAACTTATTTTTTATCTTTTTTCTCTTTTTTTTTTCTTCTAGAACACATGTATAATTTGAAAAGTTATTGTTAATAAAAATTATTAATTTATAGTTTGTTTGAAGAAAAAAAAAGAACAATTCAAATCGACAGAAATATCACAAATTGGCGACAATACATCAGAAATTTCGAACAATTTCGTTGTTTTTGGAATAAGTTTAAGTGAGTGAATTGAGAGAATATCGAAGTCGTTTGGCAATAATTGAGGAATTCGAAAAAAGAAGTCTACACGAATTAAGAAGAAAAAAAAATTTCTACCACGAAACTGGAGTTGGTTTTCCCATATCCGTTGAATAAATGCAAGCGAATGCATCCTCATTGAATTCAGGCGGTGTTGCTGATGGTTCTGTATATGGTTCTGAAAGAGATTGTTCCAATATTCCTAAGAAGGAAAGCAATCAATTACCTGGAACCATATTCATATTTTCTGGAGGAACTCCGAATTGCGGTGTGATTCTCATTGGCTCTCCCGTATTCGGAGGGCTGGCATATGGATCAATGAAGAACTGAACATTTGATGGTGGCGGTTGAGGATAGAATTGTTGATCTGAAAAATTAGATATGTCAGTTTGATAGTTCAAATGATACGAATTCTTTTTTGTTGTCTATATATATGAAAACACTAATCTATAACAGAACTTTTGTCTTTTTCTACTTCAGAAAGTTCGAATCATTACAAAACAAAAAGAATATTTCACCAAAACTGCTCAAAACACAGAGATGAACAATGTATGATGTTCTTTTGTGCAAAACTCTCGAATCAGTTTGTTCGAGACAACTTAATATGAAGTTATTCGCCGCTTTCCCATTTCGCAGGTTAAAAAATATTTTACATATCAGAGAATCCAAAATATATCCTTTGTATATTTCTCTTTTTCATGTGATTCTATAATGCTTAGGACCCATGTGGTCTCTCCATTTATATCTTCATGTTAAATCTTACGGACCCTTTTCATGGGACACCGCAGGAGTCATTTAAAAGAAGATGCTAGGAAGCGTGACCAAAATATTATGGGTTCTCAAGAGGTCATCACAGAGACGAAACCCTCATAATCGTCGAGTCTCAAGCCTCTTTTAATCCCGCTTAACCTAGTGCATATTGTGCATCGAAATCGACTTTTTGCCTTGTGAACACCTGCTCTAACGCCTGTTTTTTCCTGTTTTCGATCGGATGATAATTGGTGTTGCGCAATCGAGGAAGATTATCCACAGATTTGAACAAGGGGAGGATATCCTTACCGTTTGGGAACATGTCTACAATGTCTTCTCTTCGTTGTCTCCTGGATTGACGATATCCACCGTATCGTAGTTGTTTCATTCGACGCTCTTTGCTTCGACGGTTTTGAAACCACACCTAAAGTTTCAAATATGAGAAAAAAAACATAATAATAAAGTGTATGTGCAGATGGATTCTAACAAAAATTCATGAAGTTAAATGATGAGAATATTCAAGAGTCTTTCTTTTGATATTCCCTTTTGCTTAGATTAAATCTTCTAGATTGAAAGCGTCCATCTCATTGTTTCTCTTCTATTCTTCCTCTTCAGTTCATTCTCTATTTCGTATAGAACTCGTGCCGAGCAATACCAATTTCCGGACAGTTTCCGTCGGAATTTCCTGTTATCTTTTTATCAGCTGATTATTATTATGATATAACTCTTCGAAAAAGAAATTCAAGAGAATGAAATCAGAGAAGCACAGTAAATTCTTACTTTCTATCTGTTTTCTTCCACATTCCCTCTCATCCTTCCCCTCGTTTTTCCCTTCTTCCCCTCAAGGACTACGGTAATTGAATTGAAGAGATGCCTGTCCCCCCAAGAGAGAAAAGTGGGCGGGGCAGGTGAATTAAAGCGGGAAATGAGAAAATGGAGAAATAGAATGTACTCTGAAGAGAAACAGACAGAAAAAAAGAAGATCGAAGGACGGAGAAAAAGTCTAGAAAAAGTTGACGAAACCTGAATGACTCTCATGTTTAGACCAGTTTCGGCGGCGAGTTGTTCACGAATATGTCGAGTTGGTTTCGGAGTTGCGGCAAATGCATTTTTCAATGTTTCGAGCTGAAAAACCAAGATTTTAAGAGAATCTTCTCAAACAAATATAACCTGTTTAGCTTTGATTGTCGTTCGTGGACCACGTCGTTTTGCAGAATTCGAATCATCGGAATTATCTTTGCCACAGTCGCCGTCCACGTCGTCAAGACCGACCTGAAAAGAAAGAATTTGAAAGTAAATATAACACATCAATCTCCACTTCAATTAGATTCAATCTACGGGAATTGAGGCTCACACTTTCAAATTTCAAAAGTTGAGCACTCAATTAATGTTTCCCGCTTATTCAGACTTTGTGTAAAATCATGATTATTGAAAAGTTGTTTAGTTTTATATTTGAACTGGATTCCATTGTCTTTCTGGTAGTTGCAGCAAAGATATGTTTAGGAGTTAAGGAAGGTGTTACTGATTACTGAGAAAAATTCAAGAAGAAATAAGGAAGAATACGTTGAAGATAGTTTCCTCTCTCGGTTTGTTGGTATTCGGGATAGAGATTCTTTCAAAACTATCTGTAGGAATTGATACATTCTCAAATTTTTGGTGAGGTTTATTACAATTTTAAATTCCTCAGTTGCTCTATCACTGATTCTTTAATGTTGCTTCAAATAACTTTAATCAAGAATTACTTACATCATCGCAAGCGTCGACGTTATCTTCCTCCATATCAGAATTGCATTCAGATCCATTGGATACTGTAACAAAAAAGAACATCATGATCATGTGGCTAATACCAGTCTGTCCCGCAACGAGATTATCCCCCCTCTCTTCTCCATTTTCCTTTTCTTCCGTTTCTTCTACTGTGCGGTAATTCGAATACAAAGAAATGTTGTGTTGACAGCTGTCTGTCCCCTTTTCAATACACCAGATACCTATCATCGTAAAACTATTCAAACAACACATGGCTCCATTCGAGGATAGGCTCATCTTAAATATGTTTCGAACGGATGCAAAACATGGATTAGAGCGTCTGTTTCCGGTTTTATAGTCGAGATGCTGTATAGCATTGAATCCGTTCGTTTTGCCGAAAACAGTTTTATTCTAAGACCTCCCCCCCCCCCCTCTGTAACAGAGCATTCTGGGTACATTTTTCCAGTAACGCTTGATTAATCATATGAACAAATACCCCATCAAACGTTGTTTTTTCTTTTCAAAAGTTTTCCGAATGTTCAACAGTACGGTAACTTTGCTTACCAGGTCTGTGCATCGAAGTAGGCGTTGAAGTTTTCGTGGCAGTTTGAAAATCATTTTGGCACATGAATCGGTTTCCTTCCATGATATAAAGCTGCAAACAGAACTAGGTGTTCTCAAAACCTAATAACAATAATAATATTCGTGTGAAAAATATATATTCCGTGTATGTGTAGCTTTCTGTTTTTCACCCATTCCCCCCAAAAACAATGTTGTCTCGAAGAGCTAAGAGTAGACCAGGTCCCCCGTGTAAACCAATTATAAAGTATAATAGGTTAGAGGGGGAAGGGTCTGTGGATGATGATTGCAGAGTGACAACAGGACACATCCTATGGGAATTGAAAAGGGAAGAAACCGGGGAGTGATGAGCAGGTTTACGGAAGAAAGGAAAATAAGAAAAGATGAAAAAAGAGAATAGGAGATAAACTTCTTGGGCTGTGAGATAACATCTACCGGTTGCTCGAAGTTGTTAGCAGAAAGAAGCATACGAATAACAGATCTTCTGACTATGATCAAAACTTGAGATAACAACTTTTGAATGATTCACAACTGCTAGCTTCAATATGGCTACAGTGACAAGGTTTTGTTTACGGCTGTTAGATTTGTAGGTTTCCGGAGAACTTTTGGACAGCTGGGTTAACGTTCTTCTAAGTAAAAAAAACACCATAAAAGTTTCAGTTGCGTTCTGATTTACAGTAATCTTGAATTATAAGAATTCCTCTAAAATAAAACAACCTTCACCTAGGAAAAAAAAGGAAAACAGTTTTGTAAAAAACTTGAACGGTTTGAAATAATAGTTTTCAAACTCAATAGGCTACAGTTAACACGGCCAGTTTTTCAACTGCACTGACTACCAATTCCAACTACAAACAGTAGAATGACAGCTCACTGAGTACTGAAGAACAAAACATTTTGAATGACAAGTAGGCGTGAAGCTCTAGGAGTGTTGGTGCTCTCTGGGAGCAGGTGCAAATGACAGGCGTGCTCATGTTAGAGACACATAGGAGGTGTGTGATTTCTAGGGTTTGGTGTTACTTGATTTGAAAGCGACAATCAAGTGAAATGGGTGGTTTTAACAAGAGTTTTGAAAGAGAAGTCGTGTGAAAATTCAAACAATTAGTAGTATACATATTCAGTTCCCTAGCCTCATTTCTCACCTGATCACCAGTATCCAAAAGTCGTTGACAAACAGAACATTGAAAACATCGAATATGGAAAACTTTATCTCTTGCTCTTCTCACTAAATCTTCTTTTTCGAGTTTCCCATCACATCCTGCACATCGATGACCGTATCTTCTGAAAATAACAAAAATAAAGTTATCTGAAATTCGAAAAACAAAGAAAACGAACGTGAGAAAAGCTTCCTCAAATGGTGTGAACATGAAAAAACTCCGGGCAAAAAAACAAGAATATACGAGTTCTCATAAAATTTTGGAAGAGAAAATATGATTATTCCAGTTTAAAATGAACCTCCTTAGTGTAATTTGAGACTTCAAAAGGTCATTTTTTCAAACTTTTTGAGTTTGTGATGTATTTATTCGGATAGTTCCGACAACCACTATTTATAGCAATTTCTATTTTCGTTTGATGATACACTTTGAAACATGAGAAGTTTTGCTATGATAACAAATGACAAAGAACTGCATGCATTTTTAAAGATAATTATTGTTTTTTGGCATACCTCGAGTAATCAGATTTACATAAAATCAATCCATCTTTACTGAAACAAGTCATCGACATCGGTGCTCTACAGTCACAACATCGAAGACACGACTGATGCCAACACTTTCCAAGCACAGTGAATACATATCTGGAAGTAGAATCAAGCGAATGTGTCGCTGAAAATGAAATGACTGCCCGAGAGAGGGGAAATGGAAAATGGAAAAATTCAATTAGGGCGAGAGGTGGTGTTAGCTAGAGATGGAAATGAGACTAAACGGAAAATAATCATAAATTGAAAAACGGATACCTGTCAAGTATAGGCTGTGCACATGCAGCACATTCATTTCCGCCGCTAATCTCCGTCAGATGAGATTGAGTTGTCGATGAGGGCATCATCCACGTATCAGCGGAAGAGTCCAAAAGAAGGAAAGTAGCTGATGAGGTTACACTTCCGACGTCTTCTATTGACTGTTGATGCTGATATTGATGAAGATGAGCAGGAGGCTTCTTTTCTTCTTCTTCCAGTGAGGTGATGATGGACGAAGAAGAAGAAGAATGCATTTGAGAAGAGAGAAAGGCGGAGGAATAGTAGAAGAAGAACGACGACGATGTCGATGGATTACGGTGGGGAAAGGGGCACCAAACGAGGCTGATGGGCGGAGCAAATGGATCAGAGTGGAAGCCTGAAGAGAGCGAGAATGAGAAAGAGCTTGTGAAGAGAGGAAATTACGAAGGGAGAAGAACAAAGAGGGGATCGCTTTCTGTAGAGCAGCATCATTTCTTTTTTGGTTTTATTTTCAAGTGAAACAATTTTCAAAAATGTTAAAGTTCGTTCAAAGAAAATGAAAATAGATAAATTTGTTCATGTAAACTCGCTTTTTTTTATCATTGAAAATTTGATTTTTGAGGGTAGAAGACAGATATCTCAGTTTTTTTTATCACAAAACGGTCCTGAAAAAAGTTCCCTTAGCTAAACTTTACGTAAACGAAGAATAAGATAGGAATACTATCAAAATCAATTAGAAGTGTACGATGAGTTGAAAACTGATGGGGAAATATCTTGAGTAATGCTTTAGATAAATCAGATTAGTCTACTAGAAAAAAAAACTATTCTTAACAGTTCTGTGAAAGTTTTATCTTTATTCCTTTTTTCCAATGAAGTCTGAGAGTATCTTGTAACATCTCATTTTCATCTCATCGTATTATCATGATATATCATGGAAACTTTAACATGCTTATTACTTGACTGAAATTGAGATTCAGATTTCACAGTAGCACCTATAATTTTCATGAATTTCATTAGATTTTCTAATAACTATCTGCTTTTAAGATATAGTTCCAGATTTGGAACACACTGAAAATTTAGATATAAAGCCGAAAGCAAAAACGTTGACTTCTCCAACAGAGTATTTCAACAGTCAGGCTATAGACAGGTGAAAATTCAGAAAGTTGAAATCATACAAACCACTATTCTTCCTTCAGAAATATTCAGCTGGATAAGAGAGAGTCAGTAAGTAAATGAAGAATGTCACGTATGTACAGTTTCACATAACTTGTCAGTTTTGAAATCAGGGAAAACGTCTCCCACCTCGAACTTGTCATTTTTCTCAACTACTACGAGTTCTCTGCTTTTTTTGCTATTTGTCCTTGATTTGGTGTCTGTATTGAATCCCATTCCGGGCTTGTCACCTCCTTCCACCCCAACTGAAACAATGCCATTTCGCGCCGAAATTGGAAATAAAAACTGAAGGATTACTGTAGGAATGTGGAAGAAGATGGAAATTGAATCAAAAGGAAGGAAGATGAGAAAATGGAAACTGAATCAGGTATATTCTTGTTAGATGAGGGGAACGTTCTTGAACCTTATCTTTTCAAAAAGAATACGATTGATGTATTCTTTCTTGTAACTATTCTTCTATCATATTCAGTTTTGCGTTCTGAACCATCTCTGGATTTTGGAAAACTATCAGATACATCAAATATTGAATAAAATTCATTCTTTTTAACTTTATAAGGCCAAAAATGCACGAAAAGCTGTCCTTTTAAACAAAAAAACCATTTCAAAAAAATTATCGTTGGAACCGGCGTAACAAAAGCCTCAGCTCTATCAAATTTCAGGCATCGATTACCTGTTATTCCAAAAGAATTCAAGCCAAGAAACTTGAGAAACGAACTAAATTACAAGGTTGTCACTAGCAATTATTGGGCAGATAAAATAAATACGGGTCACCTCTGTTGATCTCAACAAGTAATGTTTCCTTGAGCTAAGAATGTTTCATTTACTGCCCATCTCCAAACTTTTTTCCATTTAGTCTCCACCCCGTTTTGATTTATTCCTTCATTTGTCACCAACCCATTGCACCGTATCGAATGTAAACATCCAATACAAAACAATCCTATTCATAAAGTTAACTAGTTTCTCATGCTCCAAGAACTCTCTTATCACATATGGATTCCCATCAGTTTTCTACAAATCTATTCATGTATACATGAGAATCTCTTTTCAAAGAAATACTGATGACTAATAGTGCAAAAGGGAGAGTCGCCGCTCCCCTCTTATGAATGCCGTTCAACGGAAAAACACATAAGGATGGATTGTCGACAAGCTCTCTCTCGCATCAATCTTCTGAAGGTTGTTCGTTTTGCCTTTGCGGGTTCACATCCACACAAAAAAGAGGAACATGTTGCGGTGGAAGAAACCGGCATGAAGAAAGAAGAGATTTGCATTTCCTGACGAAGACTTATTGTCGGAAATGTGAGAAACCGACAGAGATAAAATACAAATAATGGATGAAATAAGGACATCATGTAGATATGGAAACTTAGTGGTCTTCTTTAAAACTTTTGAAAAAAACAGTTGAAGACAAATCTTTCCGGCAAACTCATGACGGGGGATTACGATTTTTCTATTTTCTACTATCAAGAGGAAATTTTGCATGGCAAAAAAGTTTTATAACGATCAGTTTCATATCCTAAGACTCTAAAAGGAACAGCTGGAAAAAAAATTGAAGAGAGAGAGAATTTGAGCATAAATTGAAAACAGTTTCAATGAAAATAGCATACTAAAAGTTTAAAATCTCCGTTTGGACAACTGACTATCATTCAAAATGTTAGGTATTCTGGATAGTATGCACTTTTATACTGGACTTTTTTCAGAAACTCATTGTTTTATTCTACTCTTTTCTAACGTTCAGATCTCCAAAACCATTATCAGATGCTAATAGTTCTACCTCTTTGCATGAACAGAACTCAAAATTGTCTCAAATCACAATCGCAGATATACAACTACATAAATGAAGGAAAATTAAGAGAAGTAAAAAAGTGCAAAATTAAGCGCGAAGAAGAAGAAGAAGGAGATGGGAAGATGTGAAGAAGACCATAAATCTGAACAGCTCTTTGAATGTCGACATCTTCGGGAAGAAGAAGAAAAACGGGGAAGATAGCCTAACGGGTAAAAAGAGGAATGGAAACGGATTCGTTGGATTTAGTTGAAAACTATAAAAGAATAAAATAAAGTAGAGAGAATCCAACTGAAGGATTTATAACGAGCTTCCTGAGAACTGCTCTGTATGCTTCCTATGAGAGAATGAAGTTTCTAAACATGATTTAAATGTTTATATTGGAAGTATGGCGGATTTCAGTACTTGACAGTGAATAGGCTCACTACCTCTTATGACCTTTAACTCTCCTCAGTAGATGATATGTGCATATTTTTCCATTGTTGTCATGTTTTTCTGATACGAAGGACGGTTTACTACAAAAGTTTGTTTTTGAAACGAAACCCGAGTAGTTTATATAGTACTGACACTTTCAAATAGGCACCTTGAGCGTGCTCAACATGGATTGTGCTCTTGGCTCATTTATTTTTAAACTTTGAGAACACTCATTGGATGTTCATCCCAAAAAGGAATAGGATAGGCATGTTTGAACGTTGATAAAAGATTTTTCGTTTTCAATACAAAACTTGTTTTCCACGAATTTTATGTTTCTCTTAAACTCTTGTTTCGTTGCAAGAACTGAGTCACTATGACACATCATTACAGTATCCTATAATGCATTTATGTTTTTTCTTTACACTTTTAGAATCTTTATTTCAACAAGAAAATGTCAATGTTGTAAAATGTCACAAGCATGTACTCCAGAAAAAAAACGAAATATTTTATCAATCAATTCTGCCTAGGTCTTGAAATTCCTTTTTGTTTCCTGCAATGTGGGACCTTCTGACCATCGTGCTTCATCTTTTTTTATGTTAAAAACCTCTATAAGCTCAGAAACATGATATGAATAAAATCTAAAAATCAAAACTTGTTCATTTCAGTGACAATTAGGCAATACAGAAAGAAGAACAATTTAATTAATGGATGATAAGAAGTAATTGATTATTTACAAGAAAAGCGAGGAATTTGAAAACCAATGTTATCGACGATCAGATATTTATTGATTTTCGAATTTAACAAACATGAAACACATTATTGGGCAACGGTTTGAAAAACAATCAATCATTTCTTAACTTGCCGAACGTAAGGGTTGATAAAATTGAGTCGCGGCGCTTCTTCTTCGGTTTCTGCTCTTCACTGTTCGTTGATTTACCACCACCTTTACGGACATTCTCTTCATTAGCTGATGGAGAGTTACTTTCTCCACATTCTATAGCGTAAGCACTTTGCAAATGGGGACGAACTTTTTCGTTTCGTGCTGTCAGAACGCCAACACGTTCCTTATTTGGTCCCGATGGTGTGAATGGCTGCTTGAATTCACTGGCGGAGGCAATAGTGAAAGTATCGGAACGAAGAGATGATCTGGCCGTTGAATTCCGATCGAAATCAATAGAGCAAATTGACTCTCGTGGTTCGGCCTGAAAAGACAAGAAAATTGTCAGAAACGTAGCAAAGACAACCATGACCACTATCCTAAAATTTCGAAAGTCACTTGTATACCAACAGAAAAGATTCATTACAGGCTTATTCTGATCAGCTGAGTTCTAAAACAGAACAGTTTTCATGTGGTAAACGAAGAATGGACACGATTTAGGCCGATTTTGGAGACTTGTAGAAGTTAAGGAATTACTTTGATATTTAGAAAAACTTCGTTTTCCATCAAATTCAGTAAAATTATAGAAATACTTACTCTGAATCCAATCGGTGTTCCTCGGAACGTGTCATCTCCATTCAAGTCCAAATTGAAGGCTATCGATTTACGTGGAGTCTGATCGACGATTTTCTTCAATTCTTCTGGAGGCATATTTTCACCATCGGCAGCCAGGAAATCAGTAAGACTGTCTGGAGAAGAAGAACGGAGACAACGCTCTCGAGGCATCTCTTCGAGGAGTTCTAGAAAAATGGAAAACTTTAACTACAGATTCAGTTCTTATAAAACTCTAAAGGACCGGGTAAATTGTTTGTAAAGTGAAAATTACTGTGAAACGCTTGACTTTTACCTGTTAGAATTGTTCAATTCTTAAAAATACTTACTGATTCGTTCTTCCATGAATATGTTCTTCTGTTTAGCCTCTGAAAATTGCTGCTGGAGGCGTTCGAACTCCTGAGAAAGAACTTGACTCTCTTCACCACGAGCTTTAATTTCCTCATCTCTCAGCGTCAACTCCTTCTCATGTTTCAGCACCAAATTCTCCATGTTTTCTTTCAGCAAATCGACCTCCTTTTCTTTCGCAGAAAGCTTCTCGTTCAGCTCTGCTACATTATTCTTGTATTGCTCGTTTAATGTATCACGGATCAAAACCGAATTTCGAATGATAACTTGGGTTTCTTCGAGCTGTCCTTTTAATACCAAAATGTTTTGTTCTTTCGAATGCAGGTCGATCTGCATCATTTCTTCTCTTCGCTTAGTTGCCTCCAACAATGCTCTCGCGTTCAAAAATTGCTCATTCTGTTCGTGGGTTGACTTATCGTCCTTCAAAATTTTCTCGTGCAGATCAGAGAGAAGGCTATCAAGTTTTTCTTTTTCTTTGATCTTGTCATTTAGTTCCGTTTGCAAACGTGCGATGGTCTCATCCGCCATTTTCGATCGCTCTAGCTTTTCTTGTTGAAGTTTTTCCATTTGCTTCTGGTGACGTTCTCGCTCTTCAATTAGTTGGGTCTTCGCATTGTCAGCATCTTGTTTGGTTCGAGACCAATCAAGACTCAGTTCTTCAATCTTGCTGTTCAGACGCTCGTTATCAGCATGTAGGCTCGATTTTAGACTCTCTACGCTCGTCAGAAGCTCCAGTAGGTTGTTGTTTTCATTAGTTTTTGCGATGAGTTGATCATTCAGATATCTCTCTTTTCGTCGATATTCCTCAAACTCTTGCTCATTGTTGTCACGGGTTTTTCGCAAATCCTTCAAGCACTTGTCCAAATCTTCCTGAGTTTTCGAAGATTTTGAAACTAGTTTTTCTTTCTCTGCTTCTAATTCTTCGAGTTGACGCAGTCGAGTTCTGAGAGTATTCCGTGTTTCTTCGAGTTGACGGGCTAAATTCGTTTGTTCTCGATGGCTTTCTTCGAGTTGAGCGGTAAGATCTTGAGATCGTTGTTCAGCATCCTCGGCAGACTCCCGCTTAGCCGTGACATTGGATTTCAGATCGTCGACACTGAAAAATGACTTATTTTGAGAGAATTTCAGACTATCCACTTTGTTCTTGAGGATAACAGAGCCACGTAAAAAAAGCTCTTAATTCTGAACTTTTTCAAAACCTGAATGTTTTTTCAAACATCAGACACCTTTATGTTTGAACAATCACAGTCTACCTGATTTTGAATTTGCGGTTTTCCTCTTTCAGCGCACGATTTTCGTTCTCCAGATCTTCTACGAGTTGTTCTGTCTCTCGAATCCGATTTTTTGCCTGCTTCAGTTCTCTTTCACTTCTCATGAATTTCATAGTTGGAGAATCTACAGCTTCTGCTATTGGGCTTCTTCTGGCTGTAGACGTAGCAGTGCGAAGACGCCTTGCAGTTGCAGTAGGAGTTGTAAACGCGGCGGATGAAAAGCTGTTGTTACGTCGAGGTGTTCGAAATCCACTGGCTGCTTCAGGATCTGGATCGGATGTACCAGTCAAGCATTCCCACCAATTGTCGACTCTGTCCGTTTCGTACAGATTATCGAAGAAAGCAAAGGTTTCCAAGACAACAGCACTATTGAATCCGGATTTGGCTGCTAGTTTTTCCAGATACTCAGTTAGCATTGAAGAATAATCTTTGCGGAGGAATTCCAAGTAAAGAGCAAAAAATTTGCATATCTCGAGAGTGTCTCCAGTTGCTGCTTTTCTTGGGTCCAGTGCTTCCGCGAGGGATCCATTCATCATACGGATTTTTCGGTGAATAACTTCGTAAAACAAGTCAGATGAACTGAACACTTTGGTGTCACATCCCCTTAAAATTTTGATATGAAAAACTAAAATTTAGTTGATTTATGGTTTTTCTTACATCATTTGCGCAATCATGCATCCTTGCTTTTGCCACAAATCGTTTAGAGAGCTTATCGAGTCAATATCCCCTCCGAAATTTGCTGCGAAATAGTTTGTGAGCTGGATGTAAGAGTCGACAATAATGGTGTCGACGCTCATTATTCTGAAATAATGCTAAAAATCGTTTTTTGATTGGAATAAAATTAGGAAGGAAAGGAAAAAAATGACGATCGCGATCGTGCTGCACACATTCAAAACACGCGCGCAGAATGTCTGCGTCTCTGCCGTTTCTGTCCCACAACACACTGTCTCTGGTACTCGAGAAAGAAAACAACATTTGAAAGAGTGAGGGGGTTGCCAGACCGAGTGAAAATTGAACAGCAAAACTGAAAAGGATATTGTGTTTTCGCAAGAAAAAAGTTTCATTTTAAAGGTGCATAAACTGAGACAAACTAGGCGTCACGGTCTCGTTACGCAGGTCAAAATAACTCAAAGGTCTCGTTACGCAAAGAAGTTTATTTTGATCTACGCAACGATCCTTTTTCGGCGCGCATTTTAGCACTGTTTATGTTCCTTCAAAACGCCACTTTTTTCTCGCGAAAACACCATATCGCCGCAAATGCAGAGTTTCAGGCCTTCAGATTTACAGTATGTTTTTCTCTGATTACTTTTCCTCAGAACAAGAGAATGAAGTAAAACCATACTATATTCGAAGCTCTCTGCTCAAAAACTATCGAACTGACCTATTGACTAGACATTTGTTGAGGACCTGCGGTGCTGTTTTGCAATGTTCCAAATAGTTTTTTTTTTTGGAAATGAAACACGCTAAAATTGTTTATTTTTTTCTCAAAAGAGAGAGAGGGGAGCAAATTTGACCCGAGGTCAACACAATAATTGGCAGAAAGAATTGAAAAACTCTGTTTTTTGCAAAATTTCGATTTTTGTTTTATGGCCTACATTCTTGGTTCATACACAATTCATTCGATTTTTAGCTCAATCGATAGCTTTCCTGCAGCCTAACATGCTCCCCTGTTTCCACATCAAAACTTCAAAAACTGAATGAATGAAAAATAATATTAAAAGAATTTCGCGATTTTTTCAGTACTTCAAAATTTTTACATTTTTTGAGTCCCACTTTCCTTGAAATATCTGGGTCCAGAGTAATCGGATCGTAACACCGAAAACTGCACCAGAAACCCAAAGCGATTTCCAATGTACCCCAAAAAATTCAGATCAAAATCTTCAAAATTGCCAAAACTGGAGCTGCTCAAAGTTGGAAAATTGCAAAAAGTGTAATAATTTTCTACAAAAAATTTCCACGGCGGAGCAATCGCGATTTAAGGGAAGAGGGGGATGTATCATTCAATGGATTCGAGAATTATAACGGATTGATAGTATACTAAATAATAGTAGAATTTTTATTGAAAACGTGCATACAGTAAAATAAAAAAACGAATGCAATTGTAGCGAACTAATTGAAGAGTTTATTAATTCGCTGGGTTATCTTCACGTAAATTTCAAAGTCGTGTCATCGAAAACAAAACTTTCGTTAATTTTATTGTTTCTTTTTTCGTCAACATGCCAAGGAAACACACGAGAAAAAACACAAGAAGGAATTCGTCGAGACTCCCTCTAGCTCAGAATCCGAAAAGGAATGCATTCACAGTAAGATTTCAAAACATCCAAGTTCGCGAAAACATAGCTTATTAATTGAAAAATCGAACTAGATAACAGTTTATGCAATTATTCATCGCCTTCAAAATTTATTCTTCAGAAGTTCTCATTTTTGATCCGACGTTCCGAAATGTCCACCAAGAAAATAAAGTTTATTTGGAGCATAGAAAATCATGTCATGCTGGTAAAATGGATTGCAACAAGAATTAACGGACAATTCCAAATTACTAATCGGGTAGGGTAAGGTTTTCAGGAACATATTTGACTATGATCATATTCGATGAAATTACAGTTTTCAGGATTAGAACTATAAAAATATTTTTAATTTGCAAGATTTCAGTACAGTCTATGGAATTCGTCAGAAACTGATCGATATGTACAACTGGCAATTTCGGATTCAAAAATTATCAGCGCTCGGGAAAAGGGAATGATATCTTTGTGAAGCAACCTGGTTTTGTGACTTTTGGTTTTTGGAAAATGAACAAAGAATTATGTTTATGAGTTCTGAATACACCTTATCTGAAGTTCCAATTTAGGTTTTTTTTATTTTTTTATTCATTTAAAGTGATACGCTTAATGAGAAAGTAAATATTTGAAAAATCAACAAGGTGTGAGATCAAATATAGTATCCGGGTGGATTCAATGCTGATTTGGAGGTTGCTCTTCACTTGCCGTTGAATGCACTTTTTCTTCTTTAGTGTCAACTTGTTCAATATGTGCTCTCTTGAGTTGTGGTGATTCTGATTCCTCTTTTTCTTCAGTCTTCTTCTTTTGGAAACCGAACACCAAATACATACAAATAGCCTCCCATTCTGATTTTGATAGAGTTCCAACAAACTTCGGAACGTTTTCACCGAGTGATTTTATTTTTGATTCAGCTTCTTCATATTCACTAGCTCCTTTGCCACTAAGATTATTGTTTGGAAACGTTTCAAGCCCTTTCATGCTTTCGAGAAGACGACGCCCTGGTTCGAGCCAATCCTGGATTGCTTGGGCAAAATTTTTAACAAAAAGCAGCTCCATTTCATACTCTTCAAGCAGACTGAAAAAGGAATTTTTTTTGGATGAACACATTTTTGAAAACAATGTATACTGTTCTGATTAAACTTTCAAACTTACTGCTTCACAAGCGGAAAATGAGCCAAAAACTCAGGACAGTTGACTTGCTCATCAAGTGAAAAGTGAAATTTGGCACCAAACAATGGAACTTTCCCTTCCTCAAGTTCTTCCACGTTTTCGTAAGTGATCTTGCAAACGTCGTTTGCGAATTTCCCAGCTTCCCCATTTCGCACCGCCCATCTGCAAAACAAAAGTATGATTGGTGATAACTAATTTAGGACTGCGGTATCTCTTTTCATAGTTGGATTTTCATTTTTTTTAAACTTGAGTTTTATACTTCAACTTTTTATATGCAAATTTCAGTATTTGGGGAATTGAAATATCGTGATTCTTCCCATAGACCACTCACACAATTCTGTCTGCATCGGGAAGAGTCCCAATGAATACTCCTCCTGGCTTCAACATTCCAACTGCATTTTTGATAAATGTTCTTGCTGATGATTCGTCAACGAATGAGTAGTGCATAGCGAATTGGCAACTGACTAAATCGAACAAATCTTTATGTTCGATATGGTCTTCGAGATTTTCCTATATTTTTAACCATGAGTTTAAATATAAGTATAGGGAGCTTACTTTCGTGCAATCAGCAACAATAAACTGTGCACTGAAAATGTTGTCGGGATACTTATGCATCTGTTTGTACCTTTCTTCAGCTTGCTTGACGGAGACATCAGCAACATCTAAATATTTCTTCAATATTCATCATTAACATTATTTTTCACTCCTTACCAGCCATAACAACATGCTTCGCCCCCGATATGTCCCATTTACGAAGATCTCCTCCTTTCCCACAAGCTATGTCTAGGACACGTGGATCCCTAACATCATTTTCGTTTACTATCTTCATTGCATCACCTCAAATTGTTTTAATATAGTTTACATTAAAAGGAGAATTTTTTATATGAACAAGTCTTACTAATTAGTTGACTTTTAATCCAATTATTCATATTTCGCATGAAGAAGATTCGGCTCTCTTTTCTGTCTTCTATGCCAGCTTGGCGAACTTTATTATAGTGTTCTGCGACTTCAGCGGCGCTCATTTTCTGAAAATACATATAAAACTTTTTCGAATCTTAAAATTCTGCATTCTTGCTCACACGGTTTTGGTCAGATAGAGAAAAACTTTCGAAAAAATAAAGTATACAATCCCGTTAAAGTTTGATTCAAGGAATATCCCAGGAATTTACGAAAAAATTTTAATGAAAATTTTCAAAAATATTCAGGTGGCCGTGGCCGCCAATAAGAACGGACTAGTACCTATCCCTCTCGGAGTCCTCGTGGGAAAAAGTGAGTATTATTCGTTCACTTAAATTGAGACCTTATTTTGAACACTTCCAATTTTTTGTGTCACTTTTTTTACGACGTAGCTGAAGAAAATCAATAGATCCCAAGAGCAATAATTCATTTCGCAACCCACCATTGATCATCATAGATAAACGTGTTCCATTCTACGCATCCGTAATACTGTGCAAATAATAAAGTTCCAGCAAGGATTTTTGATATTTTCTTCCCCGGCAAAAACGCGCACTGTGGCAGGTAGTGGCAAGCGTTTTTGCCGGGGAAGAAAAGATCAAAAATCCTTGCTGGAACTTTATTATTTTCACAGTAATTCTCCTTATCGATCTACATAGAGATATCTATTTATACCGTTTCGATTCTTGTGCATACACTGGAACCTTTCTCATATTTATACACATGTTTTACAGATACAAAAAATGACAAGTGGATTTGTGAGTACATCAGAGCTCGATCAAGAAAAGCAGTCTCGTCAAGATGCTTGGGAAAAAGTTCGAAAACCAACAGATGCCATCCGTAAGTTGCTGAGGTTACTTTAAAATGGGCCTATGAAACATTTTTTACAGAAGCACCTGAACCGGAATACTGTAACAAAACTTTATTCGAGCAGCTAAAAGATAACAAAGATGCAAAGCAGCTGGAACTAGATGAAGCTAAAAAGCTCAGTGAGTTATGAAAAGTCGATCAGAATTTCAAAAAATAATAATCTTCAGAAAATATGGTGCGTGGAATTGATGAAGACGAGAGTACCTTCCTATCGGATTTAGATACCACGAAACGCGTTGTAAAAATGCAGATGAAAAAGGAAGAGCAGGAAGTCATCAAAGAAATGGCTGTTACACAACATCTCGCTGCAAATCAATCGACCGCTCCACGTTTTATTCTTAAGCCTTCCACTTCTACCGGAATTTTACCACCAAAGTCAAAACAAGCTGCCATTTTAAGTACTGCAATTAAGAGAAAATCCACGTAAGCTACAGAAATTTACCATCCTGTGTATATTCGGGTTTCAGAAACTCCGCCCCGGAAGAGAAAAAACAAGATGACCCTATTCCGGCGAAAGTTTCAAAACCGGAAACTGCAATTAAAAATATTGGCGCCCTTCAGTCTATATGTGCCTACGATCCTTCTAGGTAAGCAAGATGACTTATGTTCCAGCAACTCAGAACTTATTTTATTCAATCTATTTCAGTGATTCCGATAGTGATGCCACATCTGACGATGAACCGGATACTATTCCAGTGCTAATCACCGCGCAACCTGAAAAAAAGCAAAGTGGCGGAGGATGCGAATCTTAAGTACATAATTCTTCCCTAATATCACGTCTTTTTCACAAATAATCCCAAATGTTTTCATCATGTCTTATCCTTTTTGTTAATCTTCTTCCTCTTCCGTTTTAGTGATTCAATGCAAGCCAAATAACCGCTTTCCTTTAATCAAACTAAAATTTTTCCTTTCTGTACTATGTCCCAGAAACTGATAATTTTCATAGTTTATTCCCGCCGCATTAGTTTTTCAAACATTTTTATTATGGTAATGAAGTCGTTCCAAATGATGACCTTAAAGAACAACATTAATGCAGATGCTTCCACTTCTAAACAGGAAATTTGGAGATTGACTGGTACAATTGGAAGAGAAAGAGAACGGAAGGAAAGAGCCCGTAAGACTTGGAGACTGGGGAAGTAGGTGCAGAGTAAGTATAAATTGGGAGGGTCACAGGAAACAATCAAGAAGGCTAATGATGTCAACAAGCAGAATTCACACACAACATATCTCACAAAATGAAGCTATTCACAAAAAACAGCTATAGATTTGTTTTCCATTTCTTCTAGTTGTGTTGTAAAATAGCTTCAATTGTGAAAGACTTGATTGGTGTTCTTGGTACACAGTTCAAATTCCAAAATGCAGGCGAAAACATAGGTGGAGAAGTATCAGATCCAACAGATTCTTCTTCATCGGATGATTCTCCATCTTCAACTTGTAACCCCATATGACGGCGAACTTTCCTCTGGGCTCGTCGACGTCTGAAATCACCACGTTCGAAGTCTCTGACGCACGCTGGATGAACTGCCCAATAGTGTCCCTGAAAATGAAAAAATAGCATTTTGAAGATCTCGTTTATCTGTGGTTTTCGTTGAGAATTTGGTTGAATGAAACAATTGAGTAAGGAATTTCGATAGGGGAAATCAAATTGGAACAGAACATCATCATCTGATTAGCATAGATCAGTCAGTACTTTTAAGTAGTACTACAATGTGTATCCTCACTTAACTTTTCGTTTTAGTTACCAAATATTGTATTTTTCTAAAAATGATAAGAAAGCAAAGACGAATACCATGTTAATGGTCTACAGAGCAATTTTTGTGGTATTTTGATTTCTAGATAACAAAATGAAAGCACTTACTTTCCCATTTGCCGCTCTGCCTGCTTTAACAAAACAATCATTCAGAGACAAGTTATGTCTAATCGAATTTCTCCAACCAGCTCCACGACTTCTGAAGTATGGATACTCGGTCATGATCCACTCGTAAACCTGAAATAATCGTCACCTAACCTATACTGATTGACTTTTCTAACCTCTGCAAGTACCATCTTTTTGTGAGGAGATGAAAGAATAGCCATTGCGATAAGCCCAATGTATGAGTGTTGTGGTTTCGGAAGTTGACATTCCGACGGACTGATAATTGAGGGATCGATAGGAAGGTGAATCAACGGAAACTGTGAATCTTTTAGAGAATGATTATTTGATAAGAATTGTCGCAAAATGTCGTCCATTCTGAAATTTTATGAGATGCTAGAAGACAATAAAAATAAGATTAATATGAGAAAAGTGTTGATTAATGAACATCTAGTTTCTGTCTGATATTTCTCCGGAAATAAAAAATTTCAAAGATCAGACCTTGTTCTCTCAAGAGGATGTTTCATTTCATGCTCAAAATATTGGACAGATGAAGGATAAAAACAAATACAAAACGGTTTGTAATGTTCTTATTCATATGGGTAGAAACACCTAAAACAAACAAACGTTTCAATCGTCTGAAACAATTTATGAATGCAAAATATAAGATGACTCAATATGTTACATCTTCTAACTGTTCATATAGTTTCAACATAAAACAGAAGCTTTTTCTATGAGGAATGTCGAAAACAAATCGTTTCTCATGAAACGAAAAGGAACATAAATTTAGTATATGAATAGTAGAACAAACATTTGTAGGCTAAATGTTACAAACGTTGGGAGGCTTAAAAAACAAAGAAATTGGTGGAATCTAGCTGCCCCGGAACATACACACCTATCATTTGGAAGGGAACAACTTTCATAAGAGAGCCAACGGGAAACAATTGGGACAGAGGAAGCATAAAATAGAGCCGTTTTATTCGAAGGTCTGGTGTGGTCTACTATCTAAAAGAGGAGATTTGTTTCAGATAAACAGGAAATTATGGTCTTTGAAGAATAGCACAGGTATTAAATCTACGATGAAAGTGAGTTTTTCAAATCAAGAATTTGAGCAAACCACGGATTACTGTTAGGCGTTGTTGCAATAGCAAACTTTTCAAAAAAAAAAAGGAATATAATAATCGAATGTTCTAATCTCAGTAAAGTCAGTGAACGTTTTTTGAAATGAGAGCATACTGTAGTTCATATGAATAATGAATATTCCAGAGTGTTAAAGAACTGAGTGAACGATGAAATGAGTGCACGATATCAGTTTCATTTTATATGCGTTCTCTGACAGGATTATCAAAAAAAGTTTGTTGAAATGCGATTAGGAATCTCCTCCGCATTTGGAAAAAAACCATTTTCAGGAAATGATGTAGATTTCAAATGAGGAATCGTCAGAGTCAAGAAATCAATTTTGAATCTGAAACAATTTTTAACGCATCGATCATTCTTTCTCAACACTCTAAAAGAGAATTAAATTTAGAATTTCAAACCTTATGAGAATGGCTGTCTAATCTCTATATAAGAATTCCATTGATCTTCTAAGAAACTTATTGAGAAGTTCCAAAAATAGAAAAATAGAAACGTGCGAAAGTTGATAGGTAATTCTCAACACTTTGTGTTTCAGTGCGCTTCTGCCAGAACACTGAAAAGAGTGTTCAGATTGATTGAGGAGAGATCTGGAGACTCGAATGAGAATAATGGCTCCGTTACAGTCCATTACCCCAACGCGTTTGGTGTTCCGCCTTTGAAGAGCAGATGTAGGGATTTCAAAACCAAAAACAATGAACGTTCTCTTTTGAATAAAACATGACAGATGTACTTTATGATGCGAAAAGAGACTGAGTATTGAGTTGAAATTTCAAAAAGGGCAATGTGATATAGAGTACGCCCATACAATGGCTATAGACACGTTAATGAGATGAGAGAGTTTTAAAATTAGTTGAGTCTCGTGCAGTTTTCAAATCAACAATAGTTGAATAAAATCTATTTTTGCAGGTGTAGTAAACAGAGCAATGTGTAGTTTTGTCTATGGAAAACAAAAACTCTGTAGACTATTAATTCCTACTCGTAGGAAATAAGTTCCGCAAGAGAGACTCGAATATTCATATTCGTTGTCTTCTTGAAACCAGTTTTTGGGTCAATCCTGAAAGCTAACTTCACAAATCTATATGTTTCAGTAAAATTTATTTCAATTTTCGCTTTTCAAATCTTGAAGAAAAAAGGAATTAAATTAGAGAAGCTATGCGAAATGTATAATCCCTTCATGAATTCCCAACGAAGAGAATATTTATGTTCTCAACACGAAAATATAAATGCAATGATTTTGTTTCGAAATACTCTAGAAGACATTTTCTAGTTTGCAGTAACAGATATCTACCGTAATACTCTGGGAGAACCAAAAACGAAAACAAGGACAAACGCAAGTGAGTTCTGAGCTCATACAAATACACACAATACTCATCGCCGCCGTCAACAAAAGAATTTGAGAAGTGGGCGTGTCCGTCTTTTCTCATGAAGATGTCTTCAAAACGCAATTAAGGGCATACGGTAAACGGCGTCAGCGAGTGCGCGCAAATCAGATTGCGTGAAGCTCTTGTTTGATGCGCCCAACACACTAAATTGTCGTTGTCGTTGCTTTCTTCTGAATAGCAACGAAAATTTTGCCATGCTCATCTGAAGACACTTGTCACGATTTGTTATTAAAATTTCCGTTTGTCGCAATAAAAGTTTTTGAGCCTCGAAACAAAAATTTTATTCTTCAAAAACGTGTTCAAGCGGGGATTTGTCTTGGACTCCTTCTTGACAGCAAGAAGGTTATTTTAAAATAAATAGATAAAGATGGGTATAGATAAAAAAGGAAACAAAGGAGGATCGTGCTCACAAAGGAATATTTTTTGTAATTGCAGTGAGGTAAATGAATTAAGCATAATCGACATTGATAATTCTTCCTTCAACAGTAGTTCCATACAAAGCGGAACGAGCGCGTTCAGCATCCTGGAAAGAAGCAAAACGAATGCGAGCGGTTCCTGGTCCCATCATATCCACCGAATCAACCTCTCCGAAATTGCGAACTCGATCACGGACAATTTGCCAGGTATAATCATTCGGAAGCTGTAATTTTTCGGATGAATAGTATTTACATTTTGTTTCGTCTTACATTTCGAATAACAACAACTCTGGTTGCTTGAGGTACAGCAGTGGCAATTCCTGTATTTCCGTTTCCTCCAAAAACGTCAGATGTAAACGTAGTTCCGCTTCCACTACCACTCCCGAATGGGCCAGTGTTCATGACCGAACGAGCGAAGCTAGCTTGGTCGGCACTTGCTCCAAATCCAGAAACTCCGCCAACCTGAGGTCCTCCGGCAACAAATGGAGCGGCTGGGGCAGTGAACTGAAAAGATTATGATGCCAAACTGTTCAAAAATTATTCTCAGTTACATAGATCTGAATTATTTGTTAAGCATATCAAAGCTATTTATTATTACTGAAACTTTTCAGTGATGTTTATTCCGATCGGCCTTTTTTGAGTGAAACATTATTCTAATGGCCTGCCCCCGATAAACGGGCATAATTTTCTCGTTTTTTAGGAAAAAGTTAAACGTACCGGTGCTGGATTTTCTGCTGGGAACATTCCGTGGACATTTGCAAGTGGCGCTCCGTCGGCTCCGAGACCCATTCCAATGGATTCAAGTCCACGTGGTAAACCGCCTTCTTTGTGTTCTGGTTCTTTCTCGAAACGATCCATTTTAACAACAAGATTGCGGTCAAAGAGTCGTTGTCCGTTAAACATTGAAATAGCTTGAACTGCTTCTATTGGGTGGGTATATTGGATCACACACACTCCCTGAAAACAATATGCATTGAGAACTACATAAACCATAGTTGTCTAGGGCCATTTGAAAATCAAAAAATGTGCCTCAATCTGGTGCTCTGGGCTGAAATTTAAATTTCGCATTTTGGTGAATTTTTAATTGAAAAGGGCAGAATTTACTAATCAAAATTCGAATCCGAGTATTGAAAAAATTCATCCGGGTATAGAAGAATTTCACTCGGCCCGCCTTCCGGACACTGCATGTTCGGAGTCTGGCAACTATTACACAAACAATGAGTTGAAGTTACCTTTGTCTTTCCCTCTTTGTCAATTCGGAAATCCATCCAGCTGATCTTTCCTGCCATGCCAAAGACCTCGTAAAGCTTGTCTGTTCCGACATTGAAGGCCAGCTGAAAGCTCTCTCATTTAAACAATAGTTTTTAAAGTCATTATCAAGATTAGTTTAGGTGATCGATAGTTTTGATAATTAGTATAGTGGGTTAAACTCATAAACGCTAGGTATATAATCTTATTGCCAAAACGTCGATGGAAGGGATGTTGATAAATTTTCTCAACTTAACTATATCGAAGAACCGAACCCCAATAAACGTCTCTGAAACGAACGTCTCTGAATCTCAAACGTCTCTGAAACGATATACCGAATGTTAATCGATCAGAAACGCAAAGACCGTCTGAACTAAATATTTTGAAAGAAAAGCTAATTAATTTAGGCAACTCGGTGTTCCACATCTCTAATTGGTTTAGAGAACTAAAAAGGGAGAAAAGCATCCTGTCCGGTGTGAATCGTCACTTAGAGTACCGTTATATGATGACCAGATGCCAAAAGAAAATCTTCGTGATGAAGATTAGAAACCTACATTGGCGATGAAAATTCTCTCACAAAGTGGTGGTTCAATGTTGTGCTGACGAAGGAATTCCATATTGAGACCAAACAAATCAAAAGTTCCAGTTCTTGCTGGTCGGTCGAGATCTTTGCCCTGAGGAGCTCGCCCTCCAACAGGCCCATTACCTCCGGTGCGAGACAAATAGTCTATGCCTGTTTCCGTTTTGATGGTACGAAAGAATGCAGTCGGATCCTACAGTAAAAATATAGAATAACATACAGAGTAGAGTTACGGACCCGAATTTCTTTAGCGATGATGCTACGTCCTTTCCAGTCGTACTTTTGAAGATTAGAAACACAGTTCTCTGCGCCTTCACGAGTCTCAAATTCAACAACGGCGTTGCCTTTAGGCTTTCCATTACGGTCTTCGAGCAACTCGCAGAATACTACTTCACCACCTTTTTCGCGAACCAAACTTTTCAAATCAACCCAACGAGCCTCATAGGCGATGTTCGTGATGTAAACCATCCGATTATTCAAAGATGCATTTCCGTTGTTACTTCCGACAGCAGCGCCAATACGACCTTAATGGAATGAACATAATAATTGTCTTAGGGATGAAAATCGGAAACTAAATCACCACTGAAACACTGAATTCGTCTGAGAGCTTCACCGAGGTTCTCGCAACGAAGATAGCGTTACTACACACAAGTTTTTAGCATACAGCTCCTGTTTCGAAATTTTGCTATTCTTATCGAAAACTCTCGGTGACACATTATTCAGTGGTGGAAGCACGCGTTCTCGGTTACGACGATTGGAAAATTAAGAAGACAAAATAATACTTCTTCTTGGACTTCTCGATCTGCTGCGACGCTCTCGCTTGACATCACGTTGCCCATCGCGGCGATTTCTGTTCATGACACCTGCCGAATAATGAAACACTTGATAAAATATCTGAATTGAGGCAAATGCAAGGAACGGAGTTCTATAGATTCGAAAAGTGCGCGTAAACGACAATATTATTCAAAATCGAGGTAAAGGATTTGAGAAAATTTACAAGCATCTTGATGTACGAATACTATACAAATGACTCAATGGATCAATACTAATCAAAAGTTGGGAATACGTATGCAAACTTCTCTATTAATTTTGACTTGTTTTACAAATTTTATTAAGATTTTTACATCAAAGTTTGAAATATTGCGTTTTTGACAAGTAATAGAGAGTAAAAGGAACTTAGAAAAAAGCAAAAAGGCAAAATTTGAACCGCTGGCATTGGGTGTGTCGGCGGCAATCGAAAGTGTGCATTTGTGCGCCTCGGTGAACAGAACATTCAACACAAGAGCCGACGACACAATCGCCGCGAAAGTGAAAGCTTTTATCCAAGTCCCATATTATGGCAAT
>GL380071.1:0-20829 GCA_000143925.2 Caenorhabditis brenneri
GGCCTAGAAACCCAAATTTCCATTTTTTGTTTCAAAAACTCCTGGAAAATCAGGGAATGATTCAGAAATATTTGATAATGAGAATAGAAACTCCGAAATGCAAAAATGTTAAGTTTGAACCGAGTTATAGAGATTTTCTGTTGATGACCTAAAAACCCAAATTTCCATTTTTGTTTCATAAACTCCTGGAAAATCAGGGAATGATTCAGAAATATTTGATGATAAGAATAGAAATTCCAAAATTCAAAAATGTGAAGTTTCAACCGAGTTATAGAGATTTTCTGTTGGGTGGCCTAAAAACCCACATTTCCATTTTTTGTTTCATAAACTCCTGGAAAATCAGGGAATGATCCAGAAATATTTGATAATGAGAATAGAAATTCCGAAATTCAAAAATGTTAAGTTTGAACCGAGTTATAGAGATTTTCTGTTGGAGACCTAGAAACCCAAATTTCCATTTTTTGTTTCATAAACTCCTGGAAAATCAGGGAATGATTCAGAAATTATTGATAATGAGAACAGAAATTCCGAAATGCAAAAATGTTAAGTTTGAACCGAGTTATAGAGATTTTCTGTTGATGACCTAAAAACCCAAATTTCCATTTTTGTTTCATAAACTCCTGGAAAATCAGGGAATGATCCAGAAATATTTGATGATAAGAATAGAAATTCCGAAATTCAAAAATATTAAGTTTGAACCGAGTTATAGAGATTTTCTGTTGGAGACCTAGAAACCCAAATTTCCATTTTTTGTTTCATAAACTCCTGGAAAATCAGGGAATGATTCAGAAATTATTGATGATAAGAACAGAAATTCCGAAATTCAAAAATATTAAGTTTGAACCGAGTTATAGAGATTTTCTGTTGGTGGCCTAGAAACCCAAATTTCCATTTTTTGTTTCATAAACTCCTGGAAAATCAGGGAATGATTCAGAAATATTTGATGATAAGAATAGGAATTCCGAAATTCAAAAATATTAAGTTTGAACCGAGTTATAGAGATTTTCTGTTGGTGGCCTAGAAACCCAAATTTCCATTTTTTGTTTCATAAACACCTGGAAAATCAGGGAATGGTTCAGAAATATTTGATGATGAGAATAGAAATTCCGAAATTCAAAAATGTGAAGTTTGAACAGAGTTATAGAAATTTTCTGTTGGTGGCCTAGAAACCCAAATTTCCATTTTTTGTTTCATGAATTTTTTGTTTCATGAAAATCAAACTTTTACAGGGTGGACAGAAACTGACTAAAATCCGAAAATGTCATTATGACAGGTAGCCATATTCTGGGTCTTTTGACTTCATTATGCGTTTCTCAATTGAGAGCACAGCAAAATCTGATGAAGTAAATCGTATTGAAATAATTCAAAACAGTTCTGGACCATATAAACATCAAACTTTTACAGGGTGGACAGAAACCGACCAAAATCCGAAAATGCTATTATGACAGGTTGCCATATTCTGGGATTTTTGACTTTAGTTCGCGTTTCTCAATCAAGAATACAGCAAAATCTGATGAAGTACATCGTATTGAAATAATTCAACACAATTCTGGATCATATAAACATCAAACCTTTTCAGGGTGGACAGAAATCGACCAAAATACCAAAATATCAGGGTGCAGGTGATCATATTCTTGGATTTTTGACATTATTATGTGTTTTTCAATCAAGAATACAGCAAGCTCTGTTGAAGTACATCCTAATGAAACAAATCAACACAATTAGTTGTGATTGATCGAAAAAGTGCCCTATGTACCGGTAATCCCGATACATAAGTGCCCTATGTATCGGGATTCTCGTTTTTGCAGTTCTATCTGCGCAGCCTCAACTAGGCATTTATATGGGCTCAGAGAATGTTTTTTCTACATTCTGGGACCTGGGGAAGATATCACTGAAGTATCTCGACGATCGCTTCATTTTGAAAATTCAAGAAATCCACCTTTTTGCTTGGGTTCTGAAAAAATAGGGAAAACAAATGAGTTTTAGCTAAATTTCGTTCAATTCCATATCATGATTTGTTCCTTCTTGTTTCCGTCCCTTTCATTTTCGCTTTCTCTCAAGTCCAAAAATCAGAAATCTACCAATTGTTCAATTTAGAAAGCCACCTGTCACATCTTTTTGTTTAGGTCATCCGATTCCGCCCCCAGCCCCATTTTGCCGTATATATTCTGTCTCCGCATTTTCTTTTTTTTCATTCCCCTTTTTACGTAACAAAAGCCTTTGCCAACCCCGTAATAGTAAAAAAACAAAATCGAAACGTCGAGATGAGGAGGAACCGACTGAAAGAGAGAGTAGCAGCCCGCTGTAGAGACCGAGAGCGATATAGAAACCGAGAATGGTCGTGCCGCCCGCCGCTGTCTCTCTTTTCGCGCAACTACAGCCGAGTGAGTCAACCCGACCGAAGCTGGCTTTTTTTCTCTAACTCTCTCTCGGTTTTCCCTGAACTCTCTTTTGGAATGCCACCCTTCTCGCTTCGTGTCCTCTATGTGATAGCCCTTTTCCGTCCTCTTCTGTGGGGTTTCGACATTTATCGATTGGAGCTTTCACTGACAATACAAAAGTTAGTGTTATTTTTACAAACTCTTATTGAATAAATCTATCCTTGGCTTTTCTCATTTCGATTTTTCCCGCACTTTGATCATGATTTTTTTACAGGAAACCATTTTGTACAAGCACTTAATATATATATATATATATATATACTCACCTCATGTATAGTCACATCATATTTCATTCGATTTTTGGTTTTGGATCTCCAATGGATTATTTCTAATTTCACATCTGTAATTTATCAATGTAAGTTTTTCGAACAAAAAATTCTCAATAGTGATGAAGTTAAACTTTTTCAGAGCATCTAAACACTACATTTATATTCTCACCTCATGTATAACCACTTCTTATTTTATTCGATGTTTCGTTTCGGATCTCCATTAGATTATTCCCAATTTCAAACCTGTAAAAACACCACGTCATATCTACTCACCTCACACTATAATCACTTCATACTTCATTATTATCCACCTCATGTGAGTTTGAAAATTATTTTATGTAATTTTAGCAAAATAATCTGAGACAATTTTGAATTGTCTTTTTTCCAGATCAATATAATCATTTCATACACAAATTAATTCTCTAGTGTCTGTACTCACCTCATGTATAACCACTTCTCATTTCATTCGATTTTTGGTTTTGGATCTCCAGTGGATTATTTTCAATTTTGAACCATATTTTTATCAATGTGAGTTTTTTTTTTGCACAGAACTTTCCGGATAGGCCCGAATTTAAATTTTTCAGAGCAAATAATCACTTCATATATAATTATACTCACCGCATGTATAGTCACATCATGTTTTATTCGATTTCTGATTTTGGATTTCTAATGGATTTTTCTAAATCGCAAACGTGTACTTTATCAATGTAAGTTTTTTTCAACAGTACTTTCTGAATAGTGATGAATCAAAATTTTTTCAGATAATATAATCACTTCATATCCGCCGGAATTCACATATTTAACCACTTCATACTCAAATGGATTATCTTGTGTTTGATGATCGTCAATTGATTATTTGAAAATGAGAAATGTAAGCTTATTTTCATTGAAGTAGCAATCAGGCTAACTCGGAATCGAGGAACGCAGTTTTTAAAGTTTTTTTCTAAAAACGGAATTTCCGAATTTTTTTTGAAACGGAATTTTCAAAAAAAATTCAAATCTGTGATTTTTCCAAAATTATTTTTCGGAAATTATCATGATCGAAAATGTTTCTCGGAAACAGCAACCGAAAAATCGGAAAACGATTCATCAAAGCTCTATAAATTTTTTCAATCCATTCTAATCACTGAAAAAAATTGAAGTTGGGTATGAGTTTCAAGAAATCAAATTTCTCGAATTCGTATGAAATTTGAGTCGAAGTTGTCAAATTCGCTTCAGCTGTCCAGCAATTCTCGAAATTTCGAAATTTTTCAAATTAAATATTATTTCAAGCAAGCCAATCAGTCATAGAAAATCTCGAGTAGAGCTGGTTGGAGTAGTATTGAATTTTTCTTTTTTTTCAGATTATCCTATCGCATATCTATTCTGACTACCTTGGCTTCGGTGGTCTCTCATTCGATTTTTGCAAAATTCAATTGTTTTTTCAAAAAATAAGGTGAGTATTTTTAAAGTTGTAATTTGGGGGGGGGGGCGGTGACTGAAAAAAAGGTTCCACGTTTTTCAGGAAAGACCTCTCGGAAATTTCTATTTTCTAGGTCAAAAATCTCGGGAAATTTCGGCAAAGCTTTTCCAATGAATCTATTGCTTACCAAATGAAATGGTTCAAACGTGAAGAAGCTGTCAGAAGAGAAAAATGAAGCGATTGCTGCTGCCAATGGAACCGTTGAAGAAGTACTATCAAGCATCCGGACGGTTCGATCATTTGCTGCCGAGAAAACAGAACTTATGCGATACACTCAGAACAAGGACAAAATTAGTACCAAAGGTCTCCTGGCTGGAATTTTCTACAGTTATTTCTACAAAAACTTATTGACTGCTGTTAACTTGTTGAATAAATTTGAATTTGAAATCACATTTTCTACTCTTTTGCCATTTTTTCCAATATCAGTTGCAGTTTTGCACTGTTTGAGTATCTTGAATATTTTTCTCTACACTTTCTACAGAATTTTTAATCCAGTTACTCAGGGTAATGCGGCCTCAATTAAGACGTGCGAGAATTGAAGACGTGCTTACAACTTAACCAATACTTTTCCAATGCTAACCTCTTCATTTTTTTTCACCCCATGTAAGTTTTGTTTTCAGCGTATTGAAATTTTCAAAAATAATAGCTTGAAATAATTTTGAATCGTTTTTTCTTTTAGATCATCAAATTGAATACGATATATTCACCTCATGTGAGTTAATTTTTTAAATAGCCTGAAATAATTTCAAACAGACTTTTTTCCAGATAACCATATTTTCTTTTGATAACCACGTCATATCTACTCACCTCATACTATATTCACTTCATATTTTACTATTATTCACCTTATGTGAGTTTGAAAAGAATTTTATGAAATTTTAGCAACATAATCTGAGACAACTTTGAATTGCCTTTTTTCCAGATCTCATGCTCAAATTGATCCACTAGTGTCTGAACCTCATGTATAGCCACATCATATTTCATTCGATTTTTTTTGGATCTCCATAGTATTATTTTTAATCTCAAACCTGTACTTTATCAATGTAAGTTTTATTGAACATAACTTTTTAAATAGTGATGAATTCGAATTTTTCAGAGCATATAATCATTTCATATCTGCCGAAATTTACACATATAACCACTTCATACTCATATGGATTATCTGGTGCTTGATGATCGTCAATTAATTATTCTGAATTTAAAAATGTGAGTTTATTTTTATTGAATAGTAGTAATCAAGCTAGCTCGGGATCGGGAAACGGGAATTCTGAAGTTTATTCAGACGGAAAATTTTCTGAAAACAATTTTTCGAAAAAAAAAATTGAAATTGGAAAATTTTCAATAATAATAAGAAAGTTTTCAATAACGAAAAAATTAGGAGACATTCTATCCAAGAACCATAATTTTTGTCGATGCAATTTGAGCTTGAAATGAAAATTTGTTGTTTTTAAGAAACCAAATTTTTCAAATTTGTATGAAATTTGAATCGAAATTTTCAAAATCGATCCTGCTGTCCAGCCATTTTCGAGATTTCGAAACTTTTGTAACCTTTTCAAGGACGATTTTCACAAAACCTGATTTTGTAGAAATTATTTCCGGTCAAAAATAGGAATTTCCGTTTTCCGGAATATTTATCTGAGCAAGCTTGTCAGTAATAGAAATTCTCAAAAAGAACGTTGGTGTAGTATTGGATTATCATTTTTCCAGATTATCCTATCACCTATATGTTCTGACTACCTTGGCTTCGGTGGTCTCTCATTTGATTTTTGTAAAATTCAACTTTTTTTTATTAAAAAAATAAGGTGAGTGTTTTTGAACGCTATCATTTGGGGAGGGGGGGGGGGGTGACTGAAAAAAAAGGTGTATCACGTTTTTCAGGAAAGACCCCTCGGAAATTTTTCGTAAAAATGTTTTGGCGGTCAAAAACCACGGGAAATTTCGGAAAATTCGAAAAATTGTCTCTAGGCCCGTTTTTGGTGTTACCCCACATCAGAACTGACCGCATTGAATTTGTCTCGTTTTAGAACTTTTTGGATTAGAACCAGCCAAGATTTATGCTCCCAGTTAAGTATTAGATGTCAGTTTATTTTTGGTTTTATCTATAGAGATCTCTTTCTTTTTTTTTTGAAACTCGAGTCTGCCAAAACGTCGCATCATTTTCTATATGAACACTTGGTTTCGAGAATGTTAATTCATTACTTTTTTTTAATTAAAAATCGGGAAGAGAGACAGTTTATCCCGAGTTTTGCTCATTATATTTGCTCATTGCTTATTTTTTCATATTAACAATTCATCCAACCTATACAGTGACAAAAGCACAGGCTCCCATTTTTTCGAAAAAAAAAATTTGTGCAGTGGCTCCGACCTATATAAAACCTGACAACACTTGATAATAGAGCGCCGTCGGCGCGTTTCATAAAGCTCAAAGGTCATGCGGATAAGCTCCGCCCTACTTTTTCTCTTTCCTCTCCCTAATAATGGGCGGAGCCAATGATCTTTTTTCCTCAAACGTTGACTTGTCTCTTCATTCACCTGTTCTGTTTTTTCATTCACTTTCTACTTTGATTGGTCAGAAAAATCAACTGACATTCAATTTCAAAACCCCGAAAAAAAATTTCAGAACGTGAAGAGAATGAAAAAGATGGCAGAATTGAAGCCAGGGGTGTGCGGAACGGAATTCGGAATTCCGAAAATTCCCACATTTTTCGGATTGTAATTCCGACCCGAATAATCAGAGCAAAAAATTTCGGAATGGAACGAGTACTGTAGTTTTTAAGGGACATGGCGCAATAGTTGTCGGCTGTCAAATACATCAAAAATAATGGAAAAATGGGATTTATACTTGAAAAAAACTGGATGACTCAAAAATGTGTATTTTATGTCAACAGAAACTCAAAAAATTCATCTTAAAAATCACGTTTTTACTATTCCGAAATTCCGAAAATTCCGAAAAAGTCCATTCCGCACACCCCTGATTGGAACCATTGGAAAGAAAAAAAAATAGTCACGCCATACTAGTCAATGGTTTTCTTCGAACCAAAGTTCGTACGGCGTACCAAATATAAATAAAAGCCTCTACAATTGCTTCTAATCTACTTTTACTTCATCACAACCGATTAAAATAATATGAATCTGTTTCAGAAGTCAACTTCGAGTAATCTTCAAGCTTGCGTCTACTCAGGTGCATTCAGTCGAGGAGTTTCAAACATCACACACGCACACAAGCTTACTGCCAGATGACCGCAATCAAGAGTGATAAGGAGCAAAAGAACGCTTCCAATATGTCCTAGGTAAATTTAAAGTACAGGGTGCTATTTGGAGCTGTTAGATATCTGTAAAACTCTGTGGAATTTCGAAAAACCAGAGCTACTTCAAATTGATTTTTTTTCCAGAAAAGTACTCCTTGGAGATCAGGATCTTCTTCATTCCCCTAAAAATTCACAACAGAAAGGTACGTTAATACTTCTATGTAAACTCAACAATTCTCATATTTTCAGAAGTACAGGAGTCCGAAGAAAAGGCGTCTTAGGACGATTTCCCCACGTAGAGTCGGATAGTTTTTTACAGGTTTTTAGCACCACTGTACGGTATGAACAGTACTGGCTTAGAGTTGATTACAAATTTAATTTTTTTTCAGCACCACACACTACACGAGAGAAAGATGGCAACTCCGGGGCAGCTAAACTACAGGTTAGCTTATTTTTGTTGTGTTGGGATGAAAAGGTGGGATAAGTAGGCCTGAGCAGCCTGAGCATACAGTAACCATAATGATGGTGAGGGATGTAAAGAGAACAGTAAGCTTGGTACTGTAACTTGGGGGTTACCATAATTCCGCGAAGAGGGTACGTCAGATACTGGTTTTAGCTGCCTGGGAGTTTTGAATTTCGGGTGTACGGTGATGTGGGGATACAGTGACCTAGCAAGTAACACTTAGGACAAATGAAAAGCAATGGTTAAGTACTAGAAACTTTGGGACTTTTGGAAGCATGAAAACCTCACGGAAATCAACTTTGTTTGCTTATCGTCACCGTTTTGTTTCAGCAAAAACCAGCACCGCGACGATATCTTCTTCTACGTCAGATCATTCGAGCAGCTATATGTGGTTATAATGAAACAAAAAATTGAATAAATTTGAATTTATCTATACATTTTCTACGTTCTTTCCACTTTTTTCCAATTTCAGTTGCAATTTTGCACTGTTCGAATATCTTAATCGTTTTCCTCTCCTCTTTTTACAGAATTTCTAATCCATTTTCTCAGAGTAATGCCGCCTCGATCAAAACGTGCAAAAATTGAAGACCTGCTCCCAACTCAACCAATATTTTTCCAATGCTAACCTCTTCATTTTTAATCACCTCATGTGAGTTTTGTTTTCAGCTTATTGAAATTTCCAGATATAATAGCTTGAAATAATTTTGAATTGTTTTTCTTTCAGATCATCAAACTTGAATACGATAACCACGTCATATCTAATCACCTCATACTATATTCACTTCATACTTCATTATAATTCACCTCATGTAAGTTGAAAAAAGCACTCTTCTAGTGCGAAAAATTCTGAAAAAATTTTGAATTCCCCTTTTTCCAGATCATCATAATCACATCATATTCGGATTGATTTACTATTGTCTGTACTCACTTTATGTATATTCACATCATATTTTATTCGATTTTTGATTTTGAATCTCCAATGGATTATTTTCAATTTTAAACCTGTAATATGTAAGTTTTTTGCACAGAACTTTCTGAATAGTGATGTATTTCAATTTTTTCAGAGCGTATAATCACTTCATATATATATACACTCACCTCATGCATAGTCACATCATATTTTTGTTTGATTTTTGATTTTGGATCTCCAATGGATTGTTCTCAATTTTGAACCTTGAATGTATTAATGTAAGTTTTTTTGTACAGAACTTTCTGGTTAGTTATGAATTTATTTTTTTCAGAGCATATAATCACTTTATATCTGCCAGAACTCACAAATTTAACCACTTCATACTCAAACGGATTATCTTGTGTTTGATGATCGTCAATTGATTATTTATAAATGAAAAATGTGAGTTTATTTTCTTTGATCAGTAGCAATCAACCTAGCTTGGAATCAGGGAACGGAATTTTCAAAAAATTTTATATGGAAAATTTCCACGAAAATACTTTTTTGGAAATTATCCTGATCGAAAATTTTCCTCGGAAACAGCAACCGAAAAATCGGAAACCGATGAAATTTGATATAAATTCGAGGAACCGAATTTCTTAAATTTGTTTGAAATTTTAGCCGAAATTGTCAAATCCGCTTCTACTCTCCAGCAATTTTGGGTACTTCGAAATTTTTCTAAATTTTTTCAAAAACGATTTTTTACGAAAACTAATTTTCCAGAAATTATTTCTGATCAGAAAATAGTAATTCCCGTTTTCCAAAATGTTTTTCTGGGCAAGCCTGTCAGAAATAATAAAATCTCGAATAGAACTGGTTGGAGTAGTATTGGACTATTACTTTTTCAGATTATCCTATCACTTTTATATGCTGACTACCTTGGTTTCGGTGGTCTCTCATTTGATTTTCGCAAAGTTCAACTTTTGTATTAAAAAATAGGTTGAGTATTTTTGAACGTTATAATTGGGGGAGGATGGGACTGACTGAAAAAAGGTACCACGTTTTTTGGGAAAGACTCCTCGGAAATCTTCTCAGAAAATTATTTTCTCGGTCAGAATTCTAGGGGAAATTCGAGAAATCGACTCTAGGCCCTTTTTGTGGTGCTACCCCGCATAAGTACTGGCCGCATTAAAAATGTCCCGAACTGTTCACAATTTCAGAACAGTACCCAAGCCTCTTGGAATAGAAAATGCTGTTGGCAAAGTGACTGTGACATTGAAAGCAGAGCAAGAGACCCTGACCCACAAGCACCAAAAGCTGACCCACAAGCTCCGAACGCTCCAGTGGCTGGACATGCACCACCAATTGCTGCTGATAATGCAGCAGCTGCTCTTTATGACTACCGAAAATGTCTAGTGGATAAGCGAGAAGCGTTGAAGAATCCAGGAATTCTCCAAGGGACTCTCCAAGAGCAACTAGCTGCAGCACGTGCACATTTCCACAGCTCCACAATCGCCAATGATCCTCATATTTGTAAGTTGCAGTATTTTCACAGCTCTCGGTTTCATCAGAACTTTTAATTTCAGCCATAATCGTCCAATCGCTCAACGACCACATCTGGGACCCATCCTCCGACACACACCAACCATTCCCTCATCACAAAAACATCGCTGCTCCATGTACCAAAAAGATGTACGCGGAGTGGAATCTGGCGGTGAACGGAGTTCTCAAGAGATTCTCAAGTAAACTTTTCATCGGTGATCCAAAAAATACAAACATGATTTCAGATGATGCCTTCATGACCTGGAAGCACAACAAAGCCCAGGAATTCTTTCAATGGGAGGACTTGAAGAGCATTGTGGATATGTTTATGTTGAAGCAGATTCAAATGGGGATCATCACTGGCGATCTTGAAAAGAAGTCCAGGAACAATAGACAAGCAGAAAATGGTGCCGACTTGGGACCAGCAAAGAAGCGAGCTCGTAATTATGCTGAAGACTAGTAAAAACCAAATACAAATGGTTCCGGACAATTTTAATTTGTTTATATGAATAAATTATAATTTTTATACACACTTTCTATTTTCTTCTTATTTTCTCTAGATTTCAGTTGCAGTTTTGCACTGTTAAATATCTTGAACTTTTTTCTCTCCAGTTTTTACAGAATTTTTAATCTGTTTTTAGGATGATGCCGCATCGACTAAGACGCTCAAGAATTGAAAAACTGCTCCCAAATTAACCAAGATGTTGTTCATATACTAACCACTCCATTTAGATTTGCCTTGTGTGAGTTATTCTTTTGCACAGCCTGAAATAATTTTGAATAGACTTTTTTCCAGATAACCATATTTTCTTTCGTTAGCCACGTCATATATACTCACCTCGTACTATACTCACTTTATATTTTATTATTATCTACCTCATGTATGTTTTAAAAGTATTTTATGAAATTTTAGCAAGATAATCTGAGACAATTTTGACTTGCCTTTTCTCCAGATCATTATAATCATTTCATGCTCAACTTTACTTCACCCTCCTTATACTCAAATTGATTCACTGGTGTTTGTGGATCTTCAATTGATTATTTTGAATGTGAGTTTTTCTTATTAAACAGTAGTAACCAAGCCAGTTTGGAATCGGGAAAGGGAATTTTTTCCGATGGAAAATTTTTCGAAAACAATTTTTCTGTAAAAAAATTCAAGTCGGAAAATTTTCAAAAACTCTTTTCCGGAAATTATCCCAATCGAAAATGTTTCTAGGAAACAACAACCGAATAAATTGGGTAACATTTCATCGATGAACTATAATTTTTTCGAAGCATATTGAGCTTGAAAATGAAACTTTTTCTGGACTTTGAGCCGAAATTGTCGAATGGACTTCTGTTTTGCAGCCTTTTTCGAGAGTTCAGAATTTTCCGATCTTATTCTTTTTAGCTTGATATAAAATCCAAAAAATCACATTCATGAAATTTGAGCCCAAATTGTTAAGTCCGATTGTTTGTGTTTTGAACCAATTCTTCTTTTTTTTTTTTTTTTTTTAAGGTCAATTTTTCCGAAAACGAAGTTTCCAAAAATTTTTTCCAATCGAAAAGGAGTTTCTGTTTTCCGAAGTACTTTATGTACGGTCAGTAATAGATTATATTATTATTTTTCAGGTCATCATCTTCATCTATATTTGCTGACTACCTTGGATTTCGTGGTCTTCTTTTGATTTTTTTGAACTTCAGCTGTTTTTCATTCAAAAAAGAAGGTGAGTATTTTTGATCGTTATCATTGAGGGGGAATAGATCAAAAGTGGTTGGCTTGAAAATAGCATTATATTACTCAAAATCTGAGTTTGGTAGTTTTTGTGTTCTTTTGAACGGTACTTTTGCTGACTGTTAACTCCGTTGTTTCCAGACGAGCTTCTTCTCACAAGAAACATGAACTCCGTCTTATGGAGTAAAAAAGAGCTGTGTAAGTTGGTTTCATTCCGATTTTCCAAAATAAAAGTGTAACTTTTCAGTCACTTCGCCACCCAAACTAGGTACCCCAGAATCCAATGTCCACACGACCAACAACGAATCCGATCTCACGAACGAAGAACTCCAGTTGATAAGTAAGAAGTTGAATTGATTACGATTTTCCATGAAAGATTTTGAATATTTTCAGATCATCAGTCAGCATGGAAAACATTGCATTAAGAATTGAGAAAGGACGGACGATAAAACAGAGAGAGCGCTCGAACAGACATGGAGAAAGAAAGGGCGGATAATTCAGAACTAAAGATGAAGAAGCTGAAACAAAATTGTAAGTTTTGTTAAAACATTCAGAAAAGTGGAAACGATGTTTCAGATAGCAATAGTTTGGACTATCAGAATAGGCAACACGACATTGATTTGGAAACGAATGAGACGATTTATGAATGAAAAGTTAGAAAGGAAGCAAACAAAGATCGTTTGGAATTTTGAAGTTCATTGAATAAATTATCATTCCTATATACAATTTCTATTTTCTTGTCGTTTTTTATAATTTCAGTTGCAACTTTGCACTGTTCAAATATCTTAAACTTTTTTCTCTCTATTTTTTTTTTTACAGAATTTCTAATCCGTTTTTTCAGCAACATGCCGTTAGAACTTGCTACTCACATAATCAAGAATTTTTCATATGTCATTTCATAACCACTTCATTTTCATGCAACCCATGTAAATTACCTTATGCCTATTAAAAATTTTAGTCAATTAGTCTGAAAGAACTTTGAATAGTTTTTTTGCAGATCGTCATATCATAGTTTATTTGTTTTTCGTTTTGTGATCTCCAATGGATTTTCTGAATTCTGAACCTGGAACCTGTAATTTTTCAATGTGAGTTAGTTTTCGTACGAAACGTTGCAAATAGTGATGAATTTTTCTTTTTCAGACCATATAATCACTTCATGTCGAAAAAGATTCCCATATTTACACACTTCATATTCAACATCTACTCTATTGGGATTTTTTCACATTCGTACCACCTCATACTGCACTCTCATTATTTATCATTATTAATCAACTCATGTAAGTTTTGAAGCAAAAAAGCCTATATATTGAATTTTCTTTTCCCAGATCATCATATTTAAATTGACAATCACGTCACATTCACCCACTTTGTATTTTACCCACATCATATCCAATTTGATTATCTTGTGTTTGATGATCTCCAATTAATTATTTTGAACTTAAAAATGTAAGTTTTCACTTGAATAGTTGGAATAGAAAAAATCGGGCAGAACTACCTAAAATGAAAAGAATTATCAATTTTCAGATCATCATATCTACTCCGACTACCTTGGTTCCGGTGGTCTCTACCCGATTATTCTCAATTTTAAAATGGTTGCCTTATTCAAAATGTGAGTACTTTTGAATTTTGTCATTAGTGGAGAGATTGAACAAAAACAAGCGAACCAAGTGAGAAAAGGAGAGCTGAAAATTTCACGTTTCACAATTTTCATCAGCCAAATTATCAGAAAAATTTTTAAAATTTTGCAAATTTTGCAGTGCATTTTCAGTTTTTCACTCTGACGGAAAATGGCTGCCGAATTCCTATTCCCAATCGACAAATCGCCAAAGAGACCGTTCAGTCATGAGCTCAGAACGATGAATTTGATGTATCGGTGAGTTATTTTTTGGCTTAATTTTTGAGGGTCATGTAGGCGTGCCAGAGATTTTTTTGGGGTAGAGAGCGCTTTTTTCTAGAGGAGTAAGTCGAGAAAAAAAAAGTTTTGGGAACTAGTACACAAAAAAAAACGAATAAATAAATAAAATAAATTTAAGACCATCAGCTGAAATTGGAAAAATTTCGACAATATTCGAGAGATTGTCCGAAAAAAATTCGAAAAAAATCAGTGTATGAGGATTTTTCAAAAAATATACAACAAACAAAAGTTTTTTAAAACTTTTTTCGGTTTTTTGGTCATTTTCCGAAAAATAACTTTTGGGGTCAGCCCCGCACGCCCTTTACCCACGCCCCCACGTCGTCCTATCCAGGTTTGCCCTCTGGGGTGTCAAGCAAAATTTAATAGTAGTCTGAAGATTTACTTTCGAATTTTTCCCCACAAATGGAAGCCTTAACATCCCTAATTACTTATCCTCATGAACCTTCTCAAACTCTAGTAGAGCGCACTTGCTGACAAAAATGTTCTTCTCTTGCTCCAGAGTGGCGTACTCATTCATCTCACCTGAAACCAAGCAACGAATTTGTGCACTCCATCAAACTCTATTTTTTACGATCACGAGTTTCTTGTTCCAGAGTTCACAGATCTTCCGATTCCTCAATCAATGGAAATCGGAATAGGACGATTCCGACAACCAAGCACAACGATTCCGAACACCAAAGAATTCACATTCAAACAATACATCAATCATTTATCTGAGATTTTTAATTGTAAGCGGTTGAGTATGCTGAATGTAATGATGCCAAGAGATTTATTCCCCGCTGAACGCAGAAAAGTAGCAATGTGAGTCTACCTAGATTTTTTGAAAAACCTGAATATGGTTAGCGATTTCCAGCTTAATCCGAACCATATAAGACTGCCAGAAGTGAACAGCCGGGAATCAGTTGAAGGAACGAAGTAATGTTTCACAGATGGGTAAGCAAATAGTTAGAATTTTTGGAAAAAAAAACGATTTCAGCTGATCTGGGACCCGGAATTTTCTCAGATGCCTCCACACCAGAACTACATCAACAATTCGAGAGTGTGGCACTACCAGCCAAATCCAATGAAATTTTGAAGAGTGAGTTTTTTTCAACGAAATCATTTTTCTTAATGTTCGAATTTTAGGAAGCAACATGCCGATGAGAACGAACAAAATAACTTTTTGATGTTTTCTTCATTCAATAAAATTTAATTGAATTATCTTCTTTTTTGTTTTTCGCTTGAAATCAGTTGCAATACTTGCACTGTGAATATCTTTTGAATTGATTTGTTTACAGGTTATCTAATTCATTTTTGTCCAGAACCATGCCATCCCATACTTAACCAGGTTTTTTCATATGCTAATCACTACAAATCTACTCATTTCATATTAACCTCATGTGAGTTATTGTTCTTGCATACTGCAAATTTCGGACAAAATATTCAAATTTTTGTAAATTTTTAACCTGTAATTTATCACTGTGAGTTTTTTGTACAGAACTCTCTAAATAATGTTGAATTTAATTTTTTTTCAGAACATATAATCACTTCATACGTACAGAAACTCCGGTTCTTTCCTAGTTTCGAGGTCCCTTCGAAAAAAAAAGGTCCCTTCAAAATAAAAAGGTCCCATCAAAATAAAAAGGTCCCATTAAAAAAAAGGTCCCAAGATCAAAAAAAGGTCCCAAGATAAAATAAAGGTCCCAACCAAAAAAAGGTCCCAAGATACGAAAGAGGTCCTAAGATGAAATAAAGGTCCCAAAATTGTTCGCTCTAGTTCAGACCCATAAAGCGGTCTCGAAATGTCCACTAACAATCAGAAGTTTTCTATGACTGTTGAAAGCGATAATCTGCTTATGGGTAAAACTAAATTTATGTATAGACTGAATCAAAAAGTATAAGAAAATACGACTCTTATCCGTTTCCCGGGAATTTTTTTTGGAACTCATACACGAAACCCGGGGCCCTAAAATACCGTAAAAACCGTAATAGAAGCCCACCTGTGATAGAGGGCCACCCTTTCGAAAAAGCCTACTTTCGATATGGTTTTTGTAACATTATTTGCATTTTTGCACTATTTTTTTTTGCGAAAGTTTTGTTTCTCTCTTCGAAAAATAAAAGCGCATGGGCTTCTATAACAGTATTTACGGTAATATACGGTACTCATGAAAGACGCCCCAGGCCAAATGATGCCTTTCAAATTTAGAGAAAAACCCGAGACTCTAAAAAAACTTTTCCGTCTCGAAAAATATTTTGCGGGATTCCTACTCGATTTTGTGCTCTGAAAAGCTTTTTTGTTGCATTCCCTAAGCCTGTTCCGGTAGTAGCCCAATTCATTTGCTCTTCGAAAGCTTAAAACACCACTATTGAACCAGGCTTAGGAATCACACAGCCTAGGTGACATGATTTGGAGAAAAATCGGTATGGAAAAATTTTTTTTTAAGTCCCGGATATTTCTCAAAATTTGAAAGGCTCTCTAGGGCCGAATCATGGGTCCCGTATATTATTTTAGAGTCCCGTGTATCGTATGTGGGTCCCAAAAAAAATACCCGGAAAACGGATACGAGTCGTATATATACATAAGTTTGGTTTTACCCACATTCAGATTATCGCTTTGAAGAGTCATAGAAAACTTCTGATTGTTAGTGGACACTTCGAGACCGCTTCATGGGTCTGAACTAGGTCGAACAACTTTGGGACCTTTATTTCATCTTAGGACCTCTTTCGTATCTTGGGACCTTTTTTGGTTGGGACCTTTATTTTATCTTGGGACCTTTTTTTCGATCTTGGGATCTTTTTTTTCTATGGGACCTTTTTATTTTGATGGGACCTTTTTATTTTGAAGGGACCTTTTTTTTTCGAAGGGACCTCGAAACTAGGAAAGAACCGAAACTCCTTCATTTAACCACTTCATACTCAACTGGATTATCTGGTATTCGATGATCGCCAATTGATTTTTTAAAATTTGTAAATGTGAGTTTATTTCCCTTGAATTGTAGTAATAAAAACTTTCCAAACAGAACTTCCTAATATACTATTGACTAATTTATTTTTCAGATCACCTAAGGTACCTCATATATTGTTGACTTCTTTGTGTTTGAAGGTCTCTACTGGATTATTTACAGCGTTTTCAAAGGTAACTTTTTAAACTGAAAGTCCTCCGATATCATCAGGTATGACTGAGTTGAATTTCGTAGTTCAAAAAAACTGGATCTGACTAAATTCCTATTTCTGTCCTAGACAATTCTCATTCGGCAAGACCTAAAAAGGGCGGAAATCCAGAAAAAGGACGAATAGAGTCTCTGTTCGGTAAAAAAACACTGAATCAGAGTCAGAAAACTCTATTGTTCCGTTTCTCGAACCCTCATTCTTTTTTTTATCTCTTAGCTATTCTTCAGCGTGGTACGATTCTCGCGACTCGACAAATTAGTGGATAGGCTTACTGATGAGATGAAGTAGAAGAAATGTGCATTGAAGAAGTTGACGTCCCTAAATCTCACATCGGAAATGTATCAACGATTCGAAATCAAAAAATCCTTAGTCAGCCTTGGATTCTGTACGGACTTGTGCAAGAAACTTCTTCGAAATAAATTCGATTAAATCGAATCGAAAGCGGAGAATGACCGGGAAAAGAAGATGATATCCATCACACTCGTCCGATGAAGATGAACCAGTTTGCAAGAAGATAAAAGGAAGCCAGGACAAGAAGTATGTGCCAGAATGGACGAAGCTGAAAAAAGTAAAAAAATAGGAAGGTCTCAATGATTTTATGATTAAATATTACATAATAAATTCAAATTCGATTATAAACACTTTATCTTCAGTTGGGTTTTCCATCACAGTTAGAAAGTTGTCAGAAAATCCTCCACTGGGAGAACAACGGTGATTCCTTGCTCTGAACGATCTGAATCAACTTTTTCTTCATCATTTGGGTCGAAAAGAATTTCCGGGAGCCGCCGGTAATACGAGCAGTAATTGGAATTTCAGGCTTAAGAAATTATATTAATTCCCCATTCAATCCTCAATTCCCTCAAAATTAGTCTTCTGAATTGTTCAGCTCATCGTCTTGATTCAACGGTTTCCCTCGAAAACTTCCTTGGTCGAAAGATCCGGACAGTATTGGATCTGCTCCTGCCCCATTCTCCGACACTACTCTCCAGCGTAATGAGAAGATGGAGCTAGGATTCGACAGACAGCACGGCGCTCGTCGTCGTGAATACGACACCGAAGACAAGGTTTATGTTAAAATCATTACCAACCAGAGTACTTCCACATGGCTTCCAGGTATCATAGTTGGAAAAATCGGACACACCATCTATGATGTCAACGTCAATGGTCGAACCGTGAAAAAGCATGCTAATCAACTTCGATCCCGTGCCTCGCCAACTCCCTATCCTGAATTTGTGGAATGGCTGTCCATGGAGACGAATGCTACCGACATGCCCCCTACAACACCGACACCTCCACCGACACCGCCAGCAAATCCACCTGCTACAGTCATCCCTGTCATGCCCCTGAGAAGATCTGCCAGGACCTCCAAGCCGGTCGTTTCGTTCCAACTGGATCTGTCCCAGAAATCCTACCACCAAAATTAAACTCCTCTTTCCTCCTCTCTCCTCCTCTATCCTCCTCATTCTTTCAATACATACAGGAAGATGTTGTATAATTACGTGTAAACCTCAGCCTTTGTTTACACTTTAACCTTCTGACCTTTTTTGATAAGATCTAAGGTCAATGTAACCCTGAATTTACGTCAGTAAATTCAGTTCCGTTTTGGCTTGACATCTCTCTCTCTATTTTCTCTCTTGGTCTTGGCAAATAAAGAAGTTTGATTACAACTCGTGTTCCGGTCCAGCTCTCTCATACATAACAAGAAGACATAGGAGTCATTTGATTTTTGGACTCTGTGTGCTATTGACATGCCGTTTTATAAGAGGTAATTTTCCAATTTTGTAACTCATCGAAGGCTGTGATAACTGATACTCGTTTATTTAGGAATTTCAAAATCAGGAATTAAAAAAATAACAGAACGACAAAAAAATGAACGAGTAATCTTAACAAAGTTCAGAGGTTCTAGTCTTCCGACGCCGCCTCCTGCCGATCCACTCCTCCTTGAAGATGACGAACGACCCCTCCAGCTTGGCACGACGAGATGGAGCTTCCTCGACCATCTTTGTGAGGTCCTCCCATGAGGCTCGGTTGACACCTTCGACAGCGTTGCGGTAGTTCTGAAATTTTCAGTTTGTTCTATTTATAGTTAAAGTTTAACTAAGATTTAGCCGATAGACACCTCTGGTGGGCCTGAACTCAGTGCTAGGCTGGCAGATAACTAAGCAAGTTTCCGACTGCGCTACTCTGCTCGATAAATGCGCTCGATGGTTTTCATAAAAAAAAAGCCTTGGCATTCAGGGCAGCATACGTCTGGACCATCTTCCCAAATGCTTCCATCCGCTCCAAGACTGGGAGTGCATCCGTCTCATTCATCCCGCTCCTCAAAGCGAACCGCGCCGCCAAATCATGAACTTGCAGCTGTAAAAAAACCATTACACAGAATAAATAACTCACCAAGACTTGCATCTTGGGAAAGTAGCTCTTCAATTTTTCTATCCCTTTCCTCCAATTTTTTTGTTCTGATCTTTGATGCCGTTCCCGGTAGCAATTTGTTGGCAAACCAAACTTTCTTGATCGGAGAACAGGCGGCCTGGAACTTTTTTTAAAATCTTGTTTTGGTTATAAATAAAAATATGATTCTCATTTGTTTCCTATGTTTCTTGTATAATTGATGAAATAGTATCTTTTTGCTAAAATATGGGCTGGGCAGTCTGCCAGGCACTAACTATATTTTGAAGTAATAATTGTGAAATTTGCAAAATTTATATAATAAAGCCACTTACTTTTTGTTCGAGCCATCATTTGTCTTTTGTTTCCCGTCCATGGAGAGTTGTATCTGAAATCAAAATATTATCAAATACGTAGTGAAAATCCAGGATCTCAAAAGTCAGTCCCTCAGGGTTTTTACTCACCTCTATATGAGTTAAATTCAGAAAAATCAAAAAGAGTCGAGGCCCTCATCCGGAGAGCCAATAGGTTTTTCCATAGATCTGAAAGATGTTGTGAATTAACAATAAACAACTATAGTAGTGGGGGACGCTAGATAACGATCAAAGGAAAAGCCGCCGCCGCCGCCGGTCATAAAAAGTGGCTCTCTCTCATTTTATTACCTTGCGCGAACGGAGCAACTGTTGCTCCATTGAAAAAATTCTTTCAAATTTTTTTGCGGTTTAAAATTCTTTTTTTCATATTTCAAATTCTTTTTCAAATTCTTTTTTTCAAATTTCAAATTTCAAATTTCTTTTTTTCCCCACTGTATCTTTTTCTCTTTTTCCTACTGTATCTTTTTCTCTCTTTCCCCTTTCTTTTTCATCTCTCCCCTTTCCGCAATGTTATATGACCCTCCTTACACAGCTGTTCAGCTTAAGATGGAGGTGATAATACCAAATTAAGAGTTCTCTACAAATGGATATGAAAATACCATTGAGTAATCCGCCTAAGAGTATCATAAACTAGTTGTCACAAATCGCCACCACTCTCTTAGATGCCAATATAGTGTAATAACCTCCTCGGCAATATAGTGTAATAACCTCCTAGCAATACTAAGTATTACCTCTTCGGAGAGGTTCACCTCCTCCTCCCCTGATGCGTAAAATGACACTAAATGGTAGCCCAAAAAAAATGAGTGAAGCAAAAAAATTTTCAACAAAGCGGGAAGCTTGAGAGTTTTGAACGCAAAGAAAAAGATTCACGGAAGAACAGAAGACACTATTCTCTATGTGTATAATGTAGGATATGTGTTCCCACATGTTTCACTCAAGACCAAAAGACGGAAAAGTGAATGAGACATACAGGA